>CM074725.1:115865553-115867567 GCA_037306005.1 Rhinophrynus dorsalis
TCTCACACACTCTGTCTCACACACTCTGTCTCACACACTCTGTCTCACACACTCTGTCTCACACACTCTGTCTCACACACTCTGTCTCACACACTCTGTCTCACACACTCTGTCTCACACACTCTGTCTCACACACTCTGTCTCACACACTCTGTCTCACACACTCTGTCTCACACACTCTGTCTCACACACTCTGTCTCTCACAGTCTCTCACACACACAGTCTCACACTCTCTCTCACAGTCTCACACACTCACAGTCTCACACACAGTCTCACACACAGTCTCACACACAGTCTCACACACAGTCTCACACACAGTCTCACACACAGTCTCACACACAGTCTCACACACAGTCTCACACAGTCTCACACTCTCACACACAGTCTCACACTCACACACTCTCACAGTCTCTCTCTCTCTCTCTCTCTCTCTCTCTCACTCTCACACTCTAACACAGTCTGACACTCTCAATCTCACACTCACATACTCACAGTCTCGCACTCTCACACACAGTCTCGCACTCTCACACACAGTCTCGCACTCTCACCACACAGTCTCGCACTCTCACACACAGTCTCGCACTCTCACACACACAGTCTCGCACTCTCACACACAGTCTCGCACTCTCACACACAGTCTCGCACTCTCTCAGTCTCACTCTCTCAGTCTCACTCTCACGGTCTCACACAGTCTCACACAGTCTCACACAGTCTCAGTCTCACGCTACTCACGCTGTCTCAGTCTCACGCTGTCTCAGTCTCACGCTGTCTCAGTCTCACGCTGTCTCAGTCTCACGCTGTCTCAGTCTCACGCTGTCTCAGTCTCACGCTGTCTCAGTCTCACGCTGTCTCAGTCTCACGCTGTCTCTCGCACGCTGTCTCTCGCACGCTGTCTCTCGCACGCTGTCTCTCGCACGCTGTCTCTCGCACGCTGTCTCTCGCACGCTGTCTCTCGCACGCTGTCTCTCGCACGCTGTCTCTCGCACGCTGTCTCTCGCACGCTGTCTCTCGCACGCTGTCTCTCGCACGCTGTCTCTCGCACCGCTGTCTCTCGCACGCTGTCTCTCGCACGCTGTCTCTCGCACGCTGTCTCTCGCACGCTGTCTCTCGCACGCTGTCTCTCGCACGCTGTCTCTCAGTCTCTCTCTCTCAGTCTCTCTCTCTCAGTCTCTCTCTCTCAGTCTCTCTCTCTCAGTCTCTCTCTCTCAGTCTCTCTCTCACTCTCACACTGTCTCACTCAGTCTCACACACACAGTGTCACACACACAGTCTCTCTCACACTCTCTCTCACACTCTCTCTCACACTCTCTCTCACACTCTCACAGTCTCACAGTCTCACACTCTCACAGTCTCACACTCTCACAGTCTCACACTCTCACAGTCTCACACTCTCACAGTCTCAGTCTCTCTCACTCTCTCACACTCAGTCTCACACAGTCTCACAGTCTCTCACACTCTCAGTCTCACACAGTCTCAGTCTCACACAGTCTCAGTCTCACACAGTCTCTCTCACTCTCTCACCCAATCACTCACACACTCAATCACACTCTCACAGTCTCACTCTCACACTCAATCACACTCTCACACTTACAGTCTCGCAGTCACACTCAATCACAATCACACTCTTACATTCAATCACACTCACACTCAATCACACTCACACCCTCAATCACTCACACCCTCAATCATTCACACCCTCTCACTCACACCCTCTCACTATCATACACACTCTCACTCACACATTCTCAATCACACACACTCACTAACACACTCACTCAATCACTCACACGTAATCACACCCCAGGAGCCAGCACGATCCACCTTCCACCACAGTACGTGCAATTACCATACACATTTCAATTACATGATTGAATGCCAGTCACTCACATCCCGGGAGCCAGCACGATCCACCTTCCACCATAGTATGTGCAATTACCACATGCATTTCAACTATATGAATGAATGCCACAGTGGAGGCATAAGTACAAACACAAACTCATTACAATGACACATA
>CM074725.1:115872767-116032767 GCA_037306005.1 Rhinophrynus dorsalis
GAAGATCCAGGAATTCCACTTCTTTCTTGTTGAATTTGGCTGTAAATTGTATTCCCAAATGATTATTATTTAATTGCGATATGAAGTTGTTAACTCCTTCATTTCCTTTCCAATAATAAGCAGATCTATGTAACGTGCATATAGAACGAGGTTGCCCCTAAACTGGTTGTATAGATGATGTTCTTCCCAGTAGCCCATAAATAAATTGGCATAACTAGGGGCAAACCTCGTTCCCATGGCTGTCCCACGGGTTTGTAGGTAATAGTCATTCTGAAAGATGAAGTAATTGTGTTCTAATATAAATTGTATAGAATGACATATGAAATCTTGTTGAATTTGTGGCATAGAGGGATCTTTACTTAAGAAGGATTGTATTGCTCTTAGCCCTAAATGATGTTGGATAGATGTATATAAAGAGCAGACATCACAGGTGATCCAGTAGAAGTCTTCTTCCCAGTCAATATATTGCAGTTTCTGAAGGACATGTGTTGAGTCTCGAATTCGTCCATAAATTACCATCTTACACTCGAGACTACTGGCCTTGTCCGCTCAGGAACGTTTTCCTCTGCCACGCAGACCTGTTCTCCTTCTGCAGGGTTACATGTGGAAGTAGAGGATGTGGACCATCTGGCTTTGATGGCATGGCTGTAGAGGCCTCCATCTTGAAGAAGAATGGCTATTCTTTTGCAATGGCGTCCACCATGATTCAGGCTAGAAAACCAGTTTCTTCTAAGGTCTACTATAGGGTCTGGTCTATTTTTCATGCTTGGTGTGTGGACAGAGGTCTGTCCTCACAGGTATTTGATCTTCCAGCTATCTTGTCTTTTTTGCAGGACTGTGTGAAGAAGGGCCTTAGTTTTAGTTCCTTGAAGGTTCAGACCTCGGCACTCTTTGTTTTTTCAGAGACTCATTGCCACCTTACCAGATGTCAAGGATTTCTTTCAGGGGGTTGCGGATGCTTTCCCTGCCTATAAGACTCCCACTCCTCAGTGGGACCTTTATCTGGTTTTGGGAGTTTTGCAGCGGGCTCCTTGTGAGTCCTTGGCTACCATTCCTTTACGTCTTTTGACATGGAAGATTGCTTTTCTTTTGGCTGTGTTCTCTGTCAGCAGAGTTGCTGAACTACATAGTAACATAGTTGATGAGGCTGAAAAAAGACATGTCCATCAAGTCCAGACCATGCCAAAAACACCCATGTTCTTCGAGAGGAAGGCAAAAGAAAACCCCTCTGGAGCAGTTTCTAATTTAGACCCAAGTGGGTAAAAAAAAATTCCTTCCTGACTCCAAATGGCAGTCAGGATCAACATCCTATCTGCCTTGAAGCCATCTATCATACTTTTCAGTATTGTTCTGTGCTAGATAGGCATCCATTGCATTTTTGAAAGCGGTTGTATTATTGTAAAGAATCCCTGCCTTTGTTTTAGTTGAAAGCACCTTTCCTCTTGTTTTAATGGATGACCTCTTGTTCTTAGCTCAGCTCTTTGTGCAAATAATTCATTGGCTAGTTCTTTGGCACCCAAAATTGTACTCCATATTCTAGATGAGGCCTAACCAAGGATTTATACAGAGGTAGGATAATATTGGCATCCCTTGCATCTACACCTCTCTTTATGCAGGCTAGTACTCTATTTGCTTCTGCAGAGACTGAGTGACTCTGCACACTACTGTGAAGTCTATAATCGATCAGAACCGCAGGCTCCATCCTACAAGCTGCCTTTCCTGCTGTTTCACAAGGATAAGGCTGTTCTCCAGACCTCCCAGGAATTTCTTCCTAATGTGGTCTCTGAGTTCCACATCAATAAGGAGATTGTTGTGCCTTCCTTTTGTCCAGACCTTATATCTGACAAGGAGAGGTATCTCCACTTGTTGGATGATGTGCGCTGCCTTAAGTTTTATGTGCACCGCACTTAGTCTGTTCATCAGACTGATGCCTTGTTTGTCATTCCTGAGGTTCACAAGGCTGGTAAAGCAGTGTCCAAGTTGATCTTTGCATCTTGAATTAAATCTACTATCTGCAAGGCATATGAGCTCAGAGGGAAACCTGTTCCCTTCCATGTTACTGCACACTCTACTAGGTCTGTTTGGGCCTCCTAGGTGTACAAGAATCGGGCATCTGCTGATTTGCTGTGTAAGATAACCACTTGGTCTTCTGGGCACACCTTGGCTAAACACTGTTGTGTTGATGTGCTGGCTATGGGGGAAGCCAGCTTTAGCAGGAAAGTCCTGTAGGCAGTTTTGCCTGTCTAGGACTTTCTTTCCTGTGCCTTATGGTTCTTTAAACTTTGAGCCCTATTGGCTCTTTTTCTTGTGTGCTGTGTATCCTTTATCATTGTCCGTTGACACTTTATAAGTTGGGCTGTTCCGTGTTCTTGATAGTCCTTTGGAACTCTGGTATCATGGGGACCGGTGCTTGGTTATTACCTTTTCTTCCCACCCTGGCAACTTAATGTTGGTACATCCCCTTGGTACCTGTAAGCTATATTGGGCGACAGAGAAAAGTGGATTTTAGTCTTACCTATTAAATCCTTTTCTCTTAGTCCATATAGTTTACAGGTCTCCCACCCAGTGAAAGAGACCATTGCTTGGTTCCTGTGGCTGAACTTGGGAGTCCTATTGGGCCCCTGGGCACAGGAGTTTTTCCTCTTCTCGCTATCTAGCTCAGTAGGTTTAATGTTACAAATCTAACTGGAGGGGAGTGGCTGGGTAGCCTGCTATGGAGGAGAGGGAGACTCCACTCCTGCACTTCTTTGAATAATTGCTCCAGCCTACTGGGAGGGGTTGTCACCTCCCCAAGGTACCTGTAAGCTGTATGGACTAAGAGAAAAGGATAGATTCACAGGAAGCATACTTCCATATTCTCATAAGACCAAGTCGCAGGAAGTTCAGAACTATCAGTTCACTGCCCTTCCATTCGGCCTAGCCACAGCTCAAAGAGCCTTCACAAAGATTCTGGCAGCAGCAATAACTGTTCCAGGACAAAGGGGCATTTTTGTCATGCCAAACCTAGACAACATTCTGATCATTTCAAAATCGCTGCATCGGGTGCAAGAGCACACCTCAGTGGTTCTGGCCCATCTGGAAACACTAGGCTGGCTCATCAATCAAACAAAAAGTAATTGCTTGGGAAGAAGAGAGATTTCTTTCTTATGGATCAGTTACAAGACTCTCCAAGCAAAGGCATACCTGACTCCAGAAAATTTCAAAACTCAGAAACAAAGTTCTGGCATTCAGATGTCGGCCCTCTCAAAACTGCTCAGGAATTCATGGCGATTCCTAGGCCTGATGTCCTCCACAACGCAGAATCTTCCATGGGACAAATTTAAATTAAGACCCCTTCAAAACCATTTTCTCCAGGTTCCGAAATCCACACTTGGATGGATCAGCCCAGAGAATTTCCTTAGTGGTGTCAGTAAAGTGAGACCTTGCATGGTGGACAACATTGAAGAACCTCAGGTCAGGTAGACTTCAAGATCCAGTCTGGTAAGTGATTTAGGAACAAAGAAAATATGAATGGTTGCTCAAAATACCGCACTGGATAAACCAACTCAGCGAGCCCAATGGGTTTGCGTATCTGGGGGAAGCCCTCAACTACCTTGGCACAGGTTTCAGCAAATGAAGACAACAGGAAGGGAGTGCTCAACAAAGGCGCAAATGACAAACAGCCAGTCACTCCATTGAAGATAAAAACATCTCAAATTTTATTGTAAATATAAAAAAATTAAGCTCTATTCCAATTCCATTAGTCTTTTCCTTGATGGCTCCTTACACTGGGGATCCCTTATTTGAGGCTGATAATTTGCTGTCTAAATTGGACAAAAAAATATGGTCAGAGAGGTAAAAACATGGTGGGACATAGCTATGATTGAGAAATATATATCTAGAAGTATTGTTCCTAGGGGCTTGAGGCTTAGAAGAAGCCCTACTTTTGCCTAAGAGGACACAGTTTTTATGAAAAATGGAATCTGATCCTCAGTGAGTGCACACTAAAGTTGATGGATTTAATCCCACAACATAAAAGGGAACCTTATACCTCCCTTAAAAATGGAACTTCAAACATTACAAACTCAGTTGAAAATTAAATTGACACTATTAGATACAATAAATTTGAGGCTGAAATGAGAACCAAGTTACAGAAATATCACCATGAATAAATCAAAAGTTTGAGACACGGCATTATGATAAATCCAGAGTACCGTATATTCATGGCCACAAGAGAGACAATCAAGGTGGCATTATTCCAGAAACAGTGCCTATAATAGTTCCTCTAATGGGTCTATTTTTAGAGGATATAGAGGGGAGAAACGAGTCAATTTCTCAAGTGTAGATCAGTACTTATCTGACTTTCAGTGGAGTTCTGTCTATTCTTATTCCTCTCAACAGGGTGAGATATCCAGTGTGTCTGGTGTTGATTTCTCAAAAGTACAAAGAGGCAGTTAGGAGAGGGAGATGGAGACGGAACTATACAAGTCCCCATCCTCGGTACCTCGAATGGATCAGGATTCCACAAACCCAGAAGGAGGGGTGCAGAGCGGAAGAGGAGGCATGAGCCAGTGTCCAAGGGACCGAAGCAGGAGATGATTAATCTTTTCAGCAAGACTTTGACTCTAATACAAATAAAGGTACTTCTAAAGTTTTGAGGTTTTTCACCCAGTAGACCACCTGGAAACTATATTAGAACAGAATACGTTTTCTGAGAGAACTCTATTTAAAGTTTTTTGTGAATGAGGTAGATATTCAAGATCTGAGTTCCTCTTCTATTATGCCTTCATTATCTGAATCGTTGGAGTTATCTGTACTTGATTTAATTACAAGAATAGAGAGTAATGACCAGGCCTTTTCCCTTTTTGATAATTGTGCATTGATACTGGGGTCTGTTTTTCTAAACATTGTAATTTGTTTGAGAGGATTTAGAAAGGGAAAGTAATCCTGAGATATCTTGTCACATAGGTGTGGATTTAGTCAATAAAACAAAGTGGAAAGTCTTCTACTGACTTTTACCGTATCCAATGTAGAAGAAATGCCATATAAACTTTCTAAACGTTGACTGAAAAGGAGTCAACTAATCTTTATGACAGTATCGGAGGAAAGATCTTTATCCATGACAACCATAGTAGAGTGGAATGGATGACTGTCAACGAGCTCATGGAGAATGATACCCTGTTATCAGGAATGCAGACAAGGGTGGAAGTGCAGTTGTTTTGGATTCATCTGCACAGTAGCCTCTAGAATCCCTCAGACAATTACATGATGACAACTCGTATTCCATACAAGTGAGGGATCCCACCAAGTGTTATACTTGATTACTGAAACAACTGGTGGAGGAAGGGGTGTCACTAGGTATCTTGTCTAGGAGGGTAACTGATTTTGTGCTAGTACAGTTTGCTAAGGCTCCTATTTTTCAATAGCTGCCCAAGGTGCATAAATATGATTATCCTCCTTTGGGCAGACCCATAGTGTCTAGTATAGATTTTCTGAATGAGATCTATCAGAGATGGTGGATTCATAGCTGCAACCCTTGGTATTTAGGTTATTTCGGTTTATCATGGATTCTGGTCACCTGCTGTTTTAAATGATCTAATTCAGAGGTGAAGCAACTATGCTTGGTGGTATGATATAGTGATGCCACATCCATAGAAAGCATGACAAAGGTCTTCATGTGGTAGGATATAATTTGTATAGCTCTAGTACTTACTCAACTGACTTGACTTGAAAGGGTTTCTTTTGTCAGTGGTGGTCTTTTTTTTTTTTTTTTTTTTTTTTTTTCTCCTCCTCTCTCCTTTCTTTTACTCAAATGTCGGACTTTTATGGTTGCTAAATCTATGGTACTCAACAGTTATCATATTACTTTGTACAATCGTTACATAGCTTTATTATTTATTTGGTCAGGTCATGAGGAGTCGTATGTATCCTTCATTTATTTGAATTTGATTATTTTAATCTGAGATTCACCTCTGAATGTCGGAAGGAAATTTCTTGATTTAAGGCTCATGTTTAATGAAAATAGGGTTTCTACTGCTGTACGTAGAAAACCATGTATGGGTAACTCGTTATTAGTTGCAAAGTCATGTCATCCTAGACACACAATTAGAGAGATTCGGATCAGACAATTTCTTAGGATTCGTAGGAATTGTTCCGATGATAACTAACTTGACGTACGGTCAAAATAATCTTGGATACCAGTTCTCACAGAGCAGCTATCCTACTGATCTCTTAGAAAATGCCTATCGGAGGGCTAATACATCTTGATTAGCAAATAAGCACAGAATAGATGGGATACCCCGTAGAACATATGCCTATGTTCATCACTGACTACAGTCTGGAATTTAATTCGATAAAAATATAATTATAAAATGGAGAAATGTTTATTAGAGCGACAGTCACCTTGGGACTCATCTGCAGTCAGGATGTAAATTTGTATCTAGGAGAGCCCCTATGTTGAGGAGGACTCTTTCCTCAAATATGTTTAGGAGCATCTTAAAACCGGTACCTACATGGCTGAACACGGTCAGGATGTACGGCTGTGGAGCCAGGGGATGTATCTCCTGTTCATATGTACTAGGGGTGCACCGAAATGAAAATTCTGAACAGAAACCGAAACTTCAGGATGCTCTTGACCGAAAACCGAAACCGAAAAATGACTATATAATTTATAGGGCGATGCCTAACATAAGAAATAAAAAATATAGTAGAGCAAGTGCCCCCACCAGATTTAACTTACCCCCTACCAGCACTACTTTGCCCATCAGCTCCAGGTTCCAACTTGTCCCCCATCAGCTCCACTTTGCCCCCCCACCAGCTTCAACTTTCCCCCCCATCAGCTCCAATTTGCCCCCACCAGCTCTATTTTGCCCATCAGCTCCAACCTGCCCCCACCAGCTCCACTTTGCCCCCACCAGCTCCACTTTGCCCCCACCAGCTCCACTTTGCCCCCACCAGCTCCACTTTGCCCCCCATCAGCTCCAATTTGCCCCCACCAGCTCTACTTTGCCCATCAGCTCCAAGTTCCAACTTCCCCCATCAGCTCCAACTTGCCCCCCATCAGCTCCAACTTGCCCCCCATCAGCTCTACTTTGCCCATCAGCTCCAAGTTGCCCTCCCATCAGCTCCACTTTGTCCCCATCAGCGCCAACTTGCCCCCGCATCACATACCTGTAGCTGCTAGAGCTCCCATTTGTTCTCTTTAGTAATGCAGAGCACTGGGAGATTGTCATCTCCCAACGCGCTCTGCATTACTAAAGAGGCAACGGCGACGAGGGAGCTCAGAAGCTACAGGTCTGTGCTGAAGACCGCACAGACCTGTATGTACTGTGGTGCCGGGCGGGGGAGTCCAAAACGAGTGAAGTAAAATCTGCAGCACAGCACACGGATGCGCTTCAGCTGCAGCACACGGGGACATCACCAGCACAGCCACATACATCACTGCTGTTCTTGTTTAGAGCCTCCGTGTGCTGAATCTGAAGCGCGTCTGTGTGCTGTGCTGAAGATTTTACTTCACTTGTTTCTGCTCTCCATTTCAGCCATTTTTTTTTTTATTTCGGTCGCCGAAATTTCGGTGCATCCCTAATATGTACAGACTGGAAATTCGTTCACTAGTTCCAGCACTGGAAAAAATTATCATATGAGACAATATATCAGCTGTAAGACCACCTATATTTTCTATCTTATGTGCTTGAAGTGTACAAAACAATATGTGGGGCGCACCGTTAGGGCATTGAATGACAGAGTGAGGGAGCATGTTAATTCCTTTAAGAATGACACCACTAAACTAGTGGCAATGCTCAAATTCAGACCTGTCTTTCTTCTGCTTTTAGGGTATTGAGAGAGTTCTTGTCCCAGAGGGAGATCCACAACGGTTTCTGAATAAAATGGAGGTTAAATGGATTTTATACTTGACCACTAGGTGACCATATGGAATGAATTAGTCTCTTTGTGCATCGCTTAGCTTGACATCTTGTTCATTGGTTGATTGTTGGATTCTACTTGCACATTTCTTTGTTGTGTACTTTTTTTTTTTTTGTCTCATTATGGGATTTTGATACATGTATATGCACATTTTTTGATTAGGGGATTTAGGGATGCATATAAGTATGTGTATTCTTGATCCGGGACATAATTGTTATAGACGGACATGCATATCTTTGATCATAGGGGGTCACTGTTGGCCATTCTATAATATCGTTCTGAATTTTTTGTCATCAGTTTTGTTTTGAATTATCTGGGCAACTGTAGTTAGAGTATGGACGGGGGAGTTTATCTTTAACTTCTCTACCGAAAATGGTTTTCCATGATCCGAGAGATTGAGGTGGAGCTTCATGAATGTGTTCTTCCTGTATGATTAGTAACCATTTTAATTGTTTTCATTTGTGTCTAGAGTATTTAAATATTTATGTTTTGGGTCACACACTGCTTTTGAATAAGTAATTATTTCATGAAATGTGAGGTGGATTGTGTCCTAATATCCGCTCCTGATTGGAATCTGTATAGAGCTTATTTTAATATATTTACAATAAAAAAAACATCTAAAATTGTATCTTCAGTGGAGTGACTGGCTGTTTGTGGATCTGCTGAGCACTCCGTTCTGGTTGCCTTCACAAGGGGGAAGTGCTTTTACACAGACGCCAGTCTGAAAGGATGGGGAGCCTCTTGAAGTAATCTCTCTATTCAAGCTCTGTGGAAGGATTCAGAGAAGTCTCTTCAATTCCATACTATGGAATTCAGAGCAGTTCTTCATGCCTTTATAGCATTTCAAATCCTCTCTTCTAAAGCAGTCAGTGAAAATATCAGACATGTCTGTAGTTGCGTGCGTAAAGAACAAGGGAGGCACAAGAAGTGCAGCTCTTATGAGAGAAGCAGACAAAATCCCGACTTGGGCAGAGCACAATCTAACAATTTCAGCTGCCCACATTTCAGGCAAACACGGAAACAGGGAATATTCACCCAGATCACTCAGATGTGCGGAGAACCATGTATGTACCTCTTGGCCTCCCAGCCTCAACAACCAATGCAAGGCCTACTTTGCCAGATGGAAGGATCCACAAGCACTAGGCCTTGATGTTTTGCCTGAACTTCTTCCTAGCTTACATCTTCCCACCAATTGTGATGCGCGTATGAGAAAAGATCAAGAGGGACAAGTCCAGAAGTGATCATGATTGCCCGAAATTGGTGCAGATTCTCCTCGTATCCTCTTCTGATCCAGATGTCAGGTGTGTCCCCCAACAGAACTTCCAGCCTTGCCATATCTCCTTCATCAGGGTCCATTGTTCCATCCCAACCCAGCATTCTGTCTTTTATAGGCATGGAGGCTGAGCGTGCATCTCTAGCCAATCAAGGCCTATCAAATATGGTGTCTAATACCATTATCATAGGTAGGAAGGCATTCACATACAAAATCTATTTATAGTGTATGGGCAGCCTTTTCGAAATGGTGTAATGAGGGTTTAGGCTCTTATTCTATCTGTGCTCCAGTAATCTTAGATCTTTTTCAGCACCACTTTATTCGGGGCCTCTGGCCAGCATCAGTCAAGATGTAGCTTTCAGCCTTTTTAGAGTTTAAGCTAAAACCTTTGCTGACCATGTACCTGTACCCATGGGCTTGCTGAGGGGTTAGTGATGGGGGCACTGTCACTAACCCCACAGTAAGCTCATATGTACAGACAAAAGTACACCTGGAATGCTGGGTCCTTCAGCAAGGCCAACTGAACTCAAGCCAGTTGGCACCAGCTCTATACATGAAGAGCAGTAGATGTCCACAAAGGGTAAGCCCAGGGGCCGAGTGCATGGGGGGAGCAAGTGAGATGGCACAGAGGATGTGCCAAAGAGCCAGTCAATAGTTACCCATGTAACTGTACTGAAGGGGCCCACTAGCCTCAGGACTCAAACAAGTTACATGGGCAAGACAGCATAAACCTCACTAAAAGCACTAGGGCTGCAACAACGAATCGATAAAATTGATAAAAATCGATAATGAGAATCGTTGCCACGATTCTCATTATCAATTCGTTGTGCCGCCCAGCAGCCCCACAGCCGCCGGATGCTGTCTTCTTACTTCCCGCATTGATGACATCCGGTGCGCAACCACGCCAAACGCGGAGGCGCCGCGTGGAGTTTGCAGGTATTTTCTTCCTCTGTTCTGAGGCCAGTTTAAAACTGGCGCCCAGACTGAGGAAGAAAACCCCTGCACGCTCCACGCGGCGTCTCCGCGTTTGGCGTGGTTGCGCACCAGATGTCATCAATGCAGGAAAGTGAAAAAGAGGTACGGGGGAGAGACATACAAAGGGGAGAGAGAGAGGGGCACAAGGGTGAGAGAGAGAGAAAAGTACATGGGAAGAGAGAGGTACAAGGGGGGAAGAGAGAGGTACAAGGGGGGGAGAGAGGTACAAGGGGTGGAGAGAGAGGTACAAGGGGGGAGAAATAGAGGCGCAAGGGGGAGAAAGAGGTGCATAGACCCCATGGTGAAATAACAATGACACATGTTAATGTGTAAAGTTTTTTATTCTGCTGTTTGTTTTTAACACTGTTTGTTCATTAAATCAGTTTAAATAATGAAAAATTAGCATATTTTTTTTTTTATCCGATTAATCGATTAATTGAAAAAATAATCGGCCAACTAATCGATTATCAAAATAATCGTTAGTTGCAGCCCTAAAAAGCACATTTGATCTCCGTGCCAGAGCAATTAGGAAAACCACAAACTTAAGGGGTGAAGATGGAGGGTCTCAAACCCGGGGGTCTGCAATAGCGCCAGCCCCAGCAGGTCTAGATCCCATTATATTCCCTACATTGGTGCTCCTAGACCCTCAGGAAGGCCCATCTGTAATTTTTTGGATGCAGCATAAAATTTGAGCCTAAAGACCTGGGGAAAGTCCCCAGCCAGTGTGTCATAGGTTAGGTTGAAATTGCCAAGAGCAAGGTTGGGGGCTATAAATGAAAGAATAGCAGACCTAGCGTCCACCAGAGCATTACTTCAGTGGAAGAGCTATCTCGTCTCAGAGCACATTGCACCAGCAGCCCAATAAAACAAGAGAATAAAGCACACATGCATAATTATTGGAAGATAGGACAGTAGCTAAAGTAATGGCTCATATGGTCAGAAGGCCAACCTCACCCCCCCCCCCCAAGGGAGCAAGCAGTGGGCTCAAAAACTCCTACCCACCAAAACCATGCCCGCACAATTACCCAACCACCTATAGCACACCCCAGATCCACAACAAAACCTGTCGGGCTGGGTTAGAAGGTAGTCCACTGGGCAATCAATCCCAAGGCCAGTCCGATCAGTCAGGTAGCTCCAATGGGGAGGTTTACAGCACACTACCCCGGCAAAGTAAAGTCCAGGTCAATCAGGATAGCAGATGTACACCAAGCTGGTGGCTGTTTCCTACAACACTATTTGGTCACTTGTTGTCCAGGGTGGTTGAGTGCCCATAACCTCAACTGACTTTGGTGGAACAAACTTCATCCTCTTAGCACCTGGGACTCTGGAGACAGTGCAATGTTTCCTATGGTCCTTAGCTCCAGGATGGGCCAGGGGGGTTAGTAAGCTGCCGGACCAATATCCCCAGG
Organism: Rhinophrynus dorsalis; assembly: GCA_037306005.1. NCBI lineage: Eukaryota > Metazoa > Chordata > Amphibia > Anura > Rhinophrynidae > Rhinophrynus > Rhinophrynus dorsalis. Next base: position 115,884,327 of record CM074725.1, read on the forward strand.
ACCAAGGGGTTAGGGATACCACCTAGAATGCCGGCATCTCCTCCGGATCCTTCAGCATTGCATTAGTTCTTTGGTGTGAGGCCAGCAGATCAAAGGGGAAGCCCCATTTTATACTGATCTCTAGATTTGTGAGATGATCCTTAAGGGGCTTTAACGCCCGCTGCTGTTGCGAGGGGTGAGGTCCTGAAAGAATTGCAGCTTAACCCTGGCAAATGTCAAGTCTCCCATCTCCATGCTACGCCACATTATCCACTCTTTATCCTGGTATCTCGACATACAGCAGACCATATCATGGGGTGGATCAGTCAGAGCATTTCTAGGCCTCAAAGCCCTATTGACCTGCTCAAGCTGCAGAGGGGATTTTGACTGTACTGAGAACTAGGGTTGCACCGATACTGGTATCGGTATCGGTGCCGATACCAGCATTTGCGCGAGTACTTGTACTCGCGCAAATGCGGCCGATGCCAGCACCGATACCCTGTGTCAGGGTCGGTGCTGCAGTGAGGGAACCGGGGAGCTGCTCACAATGCTCCCCGGTTGCCTCTCTCCCTCAAGTAGCGTATGAGCGTTGCCGCGGGTTACCATGGCAACGCTCTGACGCTGACTTCTGCCGGGGCTCGCGAGAGAACAGCGAGCACCCGGCAGAGGAGAGTATGGGAGGCTAGATGGGAGCGGGTGGTGAGAGGCAAAGAGGGGTGAAAAGGAGGGAGAAAAAAGGGACTAAGAAAAAGGGGAAAAAAAAAGGCAAAAGGAGTAAAGATCAGGAGACAAAAGGAGGGGAACTAAGAAAAGGCAAAAAAGAGGGGGGATCAGGAGAGAGCAAGACAGGCAAAAGAGTGGGATCAAGAGTCAAGGAGGGGGACAAAGGGGGATCAAAAGGAAGAGAAAAAGCCAAGGCAAAAGCTGAAGAGGGGGAGAATGAAGTAAAAGGTAGGAATCAAGAGGGGGAGAAAGAGGCAAAAGGGGACAGTCAAGAGGTGGTGTGTGTGTGTGTGTATATTATATATATATATTATATATATATATATATATATATATATATATATATATATATATATATATATATATATAATATTATATTTCAAGTACTCACCAATACTTTTTTGAGGTCATTTGCCAGTTTTCCAAGTACCTAAAGCATATATATTATATATATAAAATATATGCGCTTTAAGTACCTGGAAAACTGGCAAATGACCCCAAAAAAAGTATCGGTAATTGGTATCGGCGAGTACTTGAAAAAAGTATCGGTACTTGTACTCGGTCTTAAAAAAGTGGTATCGGTGCATCTCTACTGAGAACATCTCAGGAAATTGCGTTGAGATGCTCTACTGTCCTTCCCAGGGATTGATTCTGGAATACTCCTGGTCTGCAAGTTCCGGCGGCACCCTATGTTATCCAGGTCATCAACCTTGTTGAGGAGTACTTCAACTGACTCATAGTGTTGGGCCATGATTTGTTGTAGGTTGACAGTCTGAGAATGTTTCTCTGTCCAACCTCCTCTGTGTCCGTCCATGTGTGTTGACAAGTAGGAACCTCTGGGTCATGCTGGCATGCAGGCAAAGATTCCATATTCCTGGCTGGCTTATTGCCGTTCTTGGCTTTCTGGTTTTTTTAAAACATTTATTAAAGCATCAATATACATACAGTAACAAAATCAATGAGATGAGAAATTAGTAGTTGCACAGAAGTTAGGGATAAATGGATACAAGTGGTACAATTCTTTATGGGTACAGTTAGGGAGCTCCGCTCGCCTTAGATGAGGGGAGCCCAAGGAGTGGAGTAGGGAAGTAGTCACAGAGACCATCGCAAGGTCCATAAATAAGATCCGGTGGTGGAGTGCAGGTGAGGGACAGGGAGAAAGAAAGAAAGGGGAACAGGGCTTTAATGAAGTACACAGAAAAGGAGGGAGAGAACAGGAGTGTGCATAAAGGGCTGAACTGGGAGGACATCCTCCATGGGCCTGTAGTGACACTGGCCTGTAGGGGTGGGGACAGCCATGGACAGGGATTGAGAGATTTAACACTAGTAAGCATAGCATGGAGGGCCTGAGACAGACACTTATTCAGTTTTAGTGTGGTAGTGGGGGCTTATATGAAAGAGGCAGAGAAGAGGATCCAGCAGGATAACCCTTAGGAGATAACCTTTATGACCCAAAACACGGTTCCAGTATTGAATGACACCTGGACAGGTCCACCAAATGTGGAGGAGCGTGCCCGGCTATTCTAAACGGCGCCTGCATCTGTCAGAGCGGTCTAGGTGAAGCGTAGCTGAGTCACCTGTATCTTACACCAGCAGGAGAACAACTTATATTTCATCTCTCTGGTAGCAGAGTCCTTGGCAAATTTTAAGATTCAATTTACAGACTGTATTCCAGAATGTCAGTTTGATAGATCCGTAGATCCCACTCCCACGAGTAAAGGAAGTAAGGTTTAATCTCGGCCATGCTATTAAGCAATAGTGTGTATCAGAAGTAGAGGGCTTGGAGGTGAGGTGGAAGGTTAGTACAAACTTGTTGAAAGGGTGTGGGCTACCTGGGCGAGTATCCCTGGTGAGCTATGGCTCTTAGCCAATGCTGAACTTGAGCGGAGTCCGGCTATGATAAAGGAGTCGGGCCAGGTTTAGTGGAGAGAGACGAAAAGGCAATGGGTTCCCCTTCATCAGTCACAAAATTTTCACTGAAACAACATTTTCTCAAGATTCATCAGGGTTCTTGGACAAGATGATCTCTATCATGGTCCAGGCCAAGAAGCTTGTCTCTTCTAAAGCATAACATAGAATTTGTTTAATCCTACACCAATGGTTAAAAGGATAGTAAAGTCCCCAAAAAAGTATAGCCCAAATGATGGGTACAATAAAAAAAAATACATAATGCCCTAATTCCTATCTCTCAAACCTTTATGGTTTGAGAGGTATAAGAAAATAAAGTCCTGCGCTTCCTCCCCTTTCTGCCTGACGAGCTGTAAAGCTGTCAGAGGCAGAATCTGGTCATGCAACCAGACACGGCTCTTCAGGAGCACTGACACAGATATCCATCTATAAATACTTCATCGGAATGGTCTACAGCGTGTGTCTGGTTTGCAAGCACACGTTGTAGACAACTCTGACGAAGCATTTATAGTTGGCTATCTGTCAGTGCTCCTGCAGAGCCGCCGTCTGATCCCGAAAGCAGGATCTCATGCCGTCAGCTATACAGCTGATGCATGAGAAGGGGGAGGGAGCGGAGGAATTTTTCTTATATCTCTTAAACCATAAAGGAATTAGGACATTGTGTTTTTTATATTGTACCTATCATTTGGGCTATACTCTTTTCGGGACTTAAAGGGATAGTATTACTTAAAAATTACTATCCCTCATATTGTAGCCTTTAATAAACTGAGTTAAATGACACCAGCGGCATCTCTCAAACCTTTATGGTTTAAGAGATAGCTGCTTTCAAAGTTTCCTCTCCCCTGCTGTCAGCGTTCTGCTGCCAGCAGGGGAATCCGGTCCCGGGACAGACGGAGGCTCTTAAACAGAGCCGATATCTCGTTATGGAAGGAAAAATGATTCACTGAAACAGTCTTCTATGTGTGCTTGGTTACCAAGCACACGTAGAAGACTGTTTCAATTAATCATTTTTCCTTCCATAACGAGATATCTGCTCTGCTGAAGAACCTCCTCTTGATTCAGAGACCGGATTCCCCCGCTGGCAGCAGAATGCTGACAGGAGGGGAGAGGAAACTTTGAAAGCGGCTATCTCTTAAACCATAAAGGTTTGAGAGATGCCACTGGTGTCATTTAACTCAGTTTATTAAGGGCTACAATATGAGGGATAGTAATTTTGAAGTAATACTATCCCTTTAAAATCCCTTTAAGCTGAAGATTTCTGCTCTTTCTGTCCTCTTTCAGAAGCAAGTCCCGATCCTTCCAGACGTTAAAACTTCTATTCACTGGTGGCTTATGTCTTCCCTTCTTTCAGATTCCACTCCCCCATGTTTACCTCAACTTGGTCTTGAGTGTCATTCAAAGACCTCCTTTTGAACCTTTTTTTTAACTTGGGTCTCTGCATTTTTTTATCTTATTTATTTTTATTTTTTTTTTTTTGACACTCAAAATGGTTTTCTTTTTTACCATAGTCTCTATCCTGGAGGCTTGCTGACTTGCAAAAATCTAGTTTCCTAGTTTTTTCATTGGCACAAAGATGCACTTCATACCTCTCAATAGGTTTTACCCAAGGTTGTTTTGAATTTATACATCAATTAGCTTGCATTCCTTTTTGTACTGTCACTGCCTCTAAACAGAAGGATCTTCACCTGTTGAATGGTGTACGATGCCTTAAGTATTATCATACTCTGCCTTTCTGCAAGGCTGAGTCCCTATTTGGATGCTGCTTGACCTGCCCCCTAGGGCCTTCAGGAATGACCGTCGCCATTGCTTCATGGATAAGTGCTCACATACATCAGGTGTACGTGATCAGGAAGAGACCTGTGCCCTTCAAGATCACAGCACATTCCATGAGATTTGTGGGTGTGTTCTAAGACTACACAAACATCTGCTGAAAAGCTGCTTTGTGGCCCTTCTTGCCCTTGTTTACCAGTGTGTTGGCCTCAGATGAGGACAGCTTTGGCCAGAAGGGCCTTTCAGACAGCTTTGCCAGTCTAAGGACTATTTTTGTCTTTTCTCTGCCAAAACTTTCTTTTTCAGTAGTTTGAGCCCTGATGGCTCTTGTTTGGTTTGTTTTTTGTGATAGTTCAGTGTCTACTGACAACTGAGTTGACATAGAACCAGTTTAGCCCTAGGGAAGGGGAAGAGTAAGTCTTTCTCATTTCCCTTCCCGGAATCTTTGGGATGTTTTGGTATATTCCCATGGTTCCTGTGTCACACATTGGACTTAAGAGAAAATTGGATTTTAGTGAACTTGCCATTAAATGCTTTTCAGTCCATATGGAACACACAACCCCCACCTGGAGAAAAAGCTACCTGTGTTCCCTTGGGGTCTTAGTCTAGGCGGTTTCCTTTTCTTCTTCCCGTGTTTTTTTTTTTTTTTTTTTCCACAGATGAATCTGTGAGTTTAAAGGTGGGGTTTGAAGAGGAGGCAGTCTCCACCCCAAAGATCCTGTCTCTTTTGAAGTACCTTGCCCTCCTGTAGGCGGGAGATCAACCTCCATGGTTCCTGTGTTCCTTATGGACTAAAAAGGAAAGGATTTAAAGGGGATCTATCACCCGTATACAAGTTAGCCTTAATAGTTGGATTAATACACGTTTACATGTATTCGCTATATAATTTCATTTTTTTTTAAAGCTCTATTTGGCCGAAGTTGAAGGAATAAATGCTGCCCTGCACCTACTTTTGGATAGACTGCGGTTACCAGCTCTGCAACTTAAAGCAGAGATGTACCCACACATTGAAACCAAACGAGTTGGATGCTTCACGTTAACTTCAATTTTCACTGAACTACTAGTTCAATCAGTTTATCCAAATCTTTCTGTAGAGAAATTATCCTCCTCTGTTTATTTTTTTATTTATATTGATTCATCAGCAAAGATTGAGATACTGAATTCAACACACTTGTGAAGATTATCCGTAAACAAATTAGATAATGAACTAAAGCAACAAAATGCATATTAGAGCAGTGGTTCTCAGTCTCCCTTAATGCAAGACACCCCTAACATGCAGTCTGTAATTTTAGGGCTCTCCTAGCGATTTTATAGGTAACTGCTTAATGAAGGGAACAATGAATAAATGTTTAGTTATTCGTAGCTCGGACAGAATAGCAACAGAGCACATTGTGCCTAATATTCGTTAATATACTTTAAAACAGTGGTTTCCACAGAGTAGCTTATGCTACTAGTAGCTTTTCGGCTACTAGTGAGTAGCTCTCTCCTGTCCAATCAGATATCAAACTACCGGACCTACCAGAAATGGGTCCATTGTGTGGTTGTAGCCAGTTAGGAACCAGATTTCAATCTTTGTATAGTTTTCATCTGCAAATACAGAGCAGTGGTCAATTAGAGAACTTACTGTATGTAATAGAGCCTCACAGTATCTTTGCTTTTCCTGAGCCACTGCCATAATGTCTGCTTACAGCTTATTCTGTATACTTTGTAAAGATGACTTTAAATGAAAATTAATATGGGGTAATGTTTTTATTGCTGGGAAGGCACCACCAATCAGAAAATCTGTGGATCTCTGGAGAGCCACAGGTTTTGTCTTCTATAGAGAATATTGATTTGTTAAAAAGTATTATAGGTCTTGTAACAAGATTTTATCACCGTGAGCTTGTTTTCTGTGCGACACTGGTATAGGAGTTGGTAAGAGCAGTTTGGAGATGGTTTAATATGTACAGTTATAACTTCTTAATTTTCAATATGTTTTAGAGTAGCTCAGTATGTTTCATTGTTTAAAAGTACCTGCCATTAAAGAAAAGGTTGTAGGCTGCTGCCTTAGAAACTAAGCTTGAACACTTTTGTCAAAATCTTCAGGGAAAAAGTGAAGCACACAGTTAGAGCATTCAGCACACCAGTTCAAAATAACTGGATTTGTACTCAGGACTTACGGAGACCGATAATAATATAGTGATAGTTTAAACATGGAAGTGACTGGAGCGTGGCTTAAACCCTGGGCTGTAGTTAGTCCAAGGGTCGTGAGGTGCAGTAAGCCAGTTTAGAGGCCAAATAAGATGAGGTAGGTGGCTAGTGAGTAAGTAATTGAAAAGCGCATTGTATTTTGTGGCAGGGATCTGGAATATGTTTGAGAAACAAGATGAAAGCTATCTACCTATTCTGTGTAATGTTTGTAGGTACTTTATTTTAAGGAAGCAGAAGAAGCTGCTCCTATTCTAAGGGGGCAGCCCAAAGACAAGAAGGGGTTGATTGTAAACAACTGAGAAGGATTCTGAAGCAGCTAACTAATGAGCTGTACTAAGAGGGCCATAAGGCATGGGTAGTAGTGGTCTTGAGTTGGGATTAAAGGCCAAATGGGATTGCAAATGGCTAGTGTAGCAACTGGACACCAGTTGCAAGCAGTGGTGAAGCAACTAATGTCTATGCCAGTAAGAAGATCATCAGTTTAGAAATGGCCAGATTGAGTATGACGTAGGGGAAAATGACTGAGCAGTAATGGGAATAGCGGGATGGGGGGGGGTGTAGGACGAGTGACTACATTTGCAGATGAGAGGTGGCCGTGAATTGAAAAACCTTCGACCTCTGAATGGGGAGGTATGGTAGGCCTCTGTAAAGAGGTAAGGCTTGGGAGATTAAAAAGGACCTCTTAAGAGGAGGATGGGACATTAACTGGAAAAATGAGGAGGACCTTGTAATATACTTCCTTCAGCCTCATGAAGAGGTAAGGTTAGCAGGCGAGTCCGTATGAAATTTGCCACCTCTAACTGAAAAGTAGCAGAGGAAGGGGGTGGTGCTGGGAATTACTGATAAAGGAGAAATGAAATCCTCCTTTAGCTTCTGCATAGGGGTAAGGATGAGGCCACAGGCCTCAGATAGAGGTAAGGATAAACCTCCGGTCTCTCTGCAATGGGGGGAAGGCATGAAATGAGTTCTAAACTTCAGGTAAGGAGCTAGTGATTACTTCGGCCTTTGTGTGATGTAAGGTGGATGAGTACCCTCATCCCCTGCAGTGGGGTAAAAGAGATGGTGAGGCCTATGTCCCCTGTTATTAGGTGAGTGTAGTGTATACCTTCCGCACCTGCTGTTCAGTAAGGTGTGAGTAGAGTACCATTGGCCCCTGTTGTGGAGTAAGGCGAGTATATTAAGCACTTTCGGACCCTGCTGTGGATTAAGGTGTGTATATTAAGCACCTTCAGCCCCTGCTGTGGAGTAAGTTGAAAATAAGGTGCAGCTTCAGGCCCTGTGTGGTATAAGGTTTTGAGTATTATGTAACGTATCATGTACCTTCGACCACTGCTGTGGGGTAAGGTGAATGTATTGTGTCCTTCGGCCACTGCTGTGGGGTAAAGTGGACTGATCGTGTACCTTCGGCCCCTGCTGTGGCGTAAGGCGAGCGTATCGTATACCTTCGACCCCTGCTTCAGGGGTAAGGTGAGCGGAATGAATAAAAATATATATGGTGTGTGCTATTTAAAGTATGGATACGGTGGCTTGGGGCCATGTATATCATACTGACATATGAATTAAGTTGGCTGCTAGGTGAAAATAGTGCTGGGGAACTGAGTCATGTGGTTGCAAGAAGTTACAGAACTTACTTTGCAATATTGATCCTAGGGCTGCAACAACTAATCGATATTATCGATAAAAATCGATTATGAGAATCGTTGTCAACGATTCTCATAATCTATTAGTTGCAGCCCCAGACTGCCGCCGCCGCCAGTGTCAACCTGCACTTCCCAATCCTATCCATATGTGGCTGCCGGGACAAGATCCATCCGCCCGTATCATCACGCGCCCCTGCGGGCCGTGATGACATACAGACAGAGAAGAGGAAGAGGGCAGAGGCACCAGAACAGAAGCGCTTGCTGCCAGCAGACTGATCGTTACTGTCTGGCAGCAAGCGCTTCTCTTCCGGTGCCTCTGCCCTCTTCCTCAGAGCCAGCCAGCTGCAGGGGACCGGCAGCAAGAGGAGTGCAGCAGTGACAAGGAGAGCGACAGTCTAGAGGAAGAGAGGTACAAAGGGGAGAAAGAGAGGTGCAAGGGGGGAGAAAGGCACAAAGGGGTAGAAAGAAGTACATGGGGTAGAAAGAGAGGCACAAGGGGGGAGAAAGAGAGGCACAAGGGGGGAGAGAGAGGTACAAGGGGGGAGAGAGAGGTCCATAAACCCCATAGTAAAATAATAACAATGACGCATGTTAAATGTGTAAAGTTTTTTATTCTGCTGTTTGTTTTTAACACTCAGTTTGTTCATTAAATCATTTTAAATAATGAAAAATTAGCATATTGTTTTTTTTATCCGATTAATCGAAAAAATAATTGGCCAACGAATCGATTAGCAAAATAATCGTTAGTTGCAGCCCTAATTGATCCTGCCTGGTCATCCTGTGTGATTGAAAGGTGGATGAGTAAGAATATGACTTGTAGATGAAAACGTGTAAACTGTGTTTAGGAGTAGAAAAGAAAAAGTGGTACTGTGAATACGCAATTGGACGTACGGAATGAGGATGCGTATGGAGAGGTATGGGAGAAATTAAAGTCCGGCTGCGACAAATGTTGCTACTTGGACAACGATTGGTATGCCGGTAGGGGTGGATGTTAACAGAAAATAATTGTTTTAGGAATTACCTGTAGATTTGATAGGTGGATCTCCGTGTGGGTAAGCTGTTTGGAGTATGATAGCCTTTGTGCTATATTCTTGTGGGGGGATAAAATAAGTAGGTTAGTAGAATATAGAAGTATATATTATCTGGTAATAAAACAGAATTAATATTTAATGCAGGACAATTTAATTTCAGTTTATTTTAAGCGTGGAGTGATTGGACACCTGAGGGGGTGTAAGAGTACACTGTGTTTTTTTATTTGGGAGAGGATGATGGGAGTAGAAGGGGGCTGATGAAACTGATCGTAATTATTATGTTACGTTACGTTAGCTGAGAAGGTTTGATATGCAGCCTAAAGGGTGCAACTGTGGGAAGAGACTGGTATGAGCTCTGGGTATGATCAATTTAAATATTACCCATTAAATAAAGGATTCACTTTAAGTAAATAGCGAGGGGAGGGGGGGATTTTCTCTGCTGCGACTAATGAGGATTTATATAAAGTTTTTTTTAAAGGTGTATAGGTAGACATGTCGGCTTGTTTTACAAGATGACTTACAATTGCCTAAGTTGTTTTAAAGTGACAGTTGCACTTCAAATAAATGGAATTGTTTTGGAATGTTTGCCCACATTCTTAGTACTTTGGCTGTACTGCCAAAATATATGCGAAGTGCCATGCAGGTACTGGAATTAATGGTGTAGGGAAGTGGAGGGAGCAGAAGGCGGTAAGTAAATGTTACCAAAGCAGCGATGATACTCTAGAGGGCTGAAGTGGTAATGTGATCTGATGCCAGGTTTGTCTGGAAACATGCAGCTAACGGCTGCTGGGGACTGCAGTGGACTGCTGTGCAATGCTAGTGGAGGGAGGGTAAGGGTTTTACAGTAAGCGGTGAATGGCATGAGGAAAACTACGTACTGCTACTGATAGGTGGAAGGGAATGAGTGGCTTAAAGGGATAGTAATTCTTCGTTTTAACTTTATTTTATTTTGTAGGCATTAAAAAAACATGAAGAATGATATAAGTCTTATCTCTCAAACCTTTATGGTTTATGAGATATTCACAAGCAAAGTTCCCCTCCCTGCCCCTTTTACCTAGTGTAAGCCATCTCTTCTCAGATGTGAGTCTGGTTGTATGACAGTACAGATAACAGAAGGGGACAATTTTCTTTGTATGAAAACAATGAAAGCCCTTCCCCCCCCCTTGACAAGTTTTTCAGCTTTTTCCATTATCTTAATTGAAGATTGTCCCTCTCTGCAGTCTACCTGGGCATCTCCCTTCTGATCTGGTTGAACAGGGAAGGGATACTTTGTTTGTGAATATCTCTTAAACCATAAAGGTTTCAGAGATAAGACTTATATCATTCTTCATGTTTTTTTAATGCCTACAAAATAAAATAAAGTTAAAACGAAGTATTACTATCCCTTTAAGCTCGGCCAGATATTGGAGCATCAATTGCAGGAAAAAGGGCAGGCGAGGTAATGAGCAGTGTGTGAGAGTAATGGAAAGGGGAGCCGCATCCATAGAATCAATTAGGCTTCCCTGGACTTATGAAGGCTATTCACTACGATGGTAGCTCGGGCAAAGAGGACATATGAGCGCTGAGCTTAATCGAGGTTCCCAGATAGTCGAGAAAACTTGAGTATATGATGGGAAGGATATGGTGTGAATGCCATGAAAAGTAGCAGACGGGGGGGGGGGGATATGTGTCTTTAAAAACTGACACTGAAAAGAAGGTTTGCATGTGAGTGTTTGGTGATTTAAATTTCATGGCATGGAGCTCACAGAGTGAGATGGACAGCAGGAGGAGTACTGAACTGTAAGGGGTATGGGTGGGCTGGAACATGATGGGTTAGGCTGGAGATGCTCTGCTGCCTCCACAATGTCCGTATAGTGGCACCTATCAACGAGGAACCAGTGCGGCTTGCGGACCAACGGGGGCAATCACTACTAGTAGGGGAGAGGCAGCATGGGCCTGGTACCAGCCTCCACTGCCCTGAGGCTGTGGGCTTAAGGATTCCATATCAATCACCAAAGGAGAGGCCAGAGGTGTCTACCCCGTGCAGAGAGTTGCTTCAGTGATTGTGTGCGTGCGTGCGGGCAGCGAAGCAGCCATGATGGTGTAGGTGACCAGAACGGCTCCACATCACCTAGCCTCGGATGCGCGAGTGCCAGAAATAATCGTATGTATCAGAGCAGGGGTGGGCAAAATAAACTATGGGTAACAATTAACCGGAACCAAGAGGCAATGCCGCTGGTGCTCGAAGGAGAGAGTGTAAGGGTGGAAGTAATCGGAGGGCAGATGAAGGAAGAACAAAATTGGGGAGAACGGAGTTGAAAACTGTGAATGCAAACATAACGTCCTGAGGACGCCGATCCACAGAATAGTGCACTGTGGCTAGGCAGGAAGCGAAGCAAAGCAAAATTCCCTGACTACTCAACTGTTTGCTTGGCATGTAACAAAGAATACATGCGCGAAGGGGCTGCTGGGATGGAGGGTTTATGAAGCCTCCAACCCCTCCTACAAACTCGGGCTCAGCCTTTAACTAGTTACCACAAAACATGACAAAAATCATGAATGCTGTTTGCTGTTGAACTTGTGTTAGTGGGTGTGTACATGAATTAGGACCAAGTGGTGCCTGAAGCTTCCTTGTGTAGGAGAGACTGAGATGTACGCTTTGGCCTGTAGAGTCAAAAGTATTCTGTGCTAGAAGGGTTGGCTCTGCTGCTGATGGCAAAACAACAACACTTCGGTTATGTGAAGAGTAGGAGGAGGCTAGAGCAGAAGACAACTGTATTAATCTTTATAGAAGCTGCTCTGACTTCCATCACCTGTACTCTACACACGTGAAGAAGGGGCATCACTTTGTACAACCAATTATACTCCTCCTGTTACTTCAGGATTATTATTGAACTCTTGGAACCACTTGTCATGTTCTGCCCCTTTTTCATTGCTCTTTGTGATTCCTTGCCTGGTTTTCCATTTGGTTTCCCTTGTTATATGGATCCTGGTTCCCCTCTTTGTCTTGTGGTTGCTCTGAGCCTTTATAGAAACTCTGTGCATTTGGGAAGGTCACAATCCTAGTGCTCTAGGTCATGACCCTGAGTTTCCTGTCTTGTTGTTGATTGTTGTCTTGTGTATTGACTTGGCTCTTTGTATGACGGCCCTATTTTTATCCAATTTGTTACCATGCTCATCTGATCCTGTTACCTACTTTGGCTCTGTTGATTAGACCATTCCTCAGTCTGCTGCCTTGTACTGCTTTGCCTGCCCGTTCCTGATCTGGCTTGTTTGACCTCCTGTTTCTTGACCCTGGTGGGCTTCTACCACCTCTGCTATCTGATGATCCTTAACCACCTCGACCTTCAGTCAGACTTCAACTAGCCTGCTCTGTCTTCTAAGTCAAGCTCCAGGCCTCTGTGTTCCATACAACAACTATCTTGCAGGTGTGTTATTCAGTATCTTCTTTGAACTCAGTGGTTAGTTGCTATCTGGTTTTACATCTGAGTTGCGTGCCGGCTTCTCCGGTTGACACTAATCTGGCCTTGCGGACAGCATCTCCAACTCTGCCTGTGCTGCAGCAACAAATTGGAAAACACATCGCTACATGACCCAGGGCATATGAGTTTTAATTGGAGCTTCATTTTGTTTTTCTTTCAGCTATTACTATCCCTTTAACCCTTTGAGTGCCAGAGTGGTACGCAGCACATTGCAGAGCAATGTGCTGCGTACCCCTCTGGCACTCAAAGGGTTAACTACTGCCTTACTGTAAGTAGTAGGGCAATATTAAAAATTTAAATATAAAAATAAAAGCTTTCTTAAAATTCATCTTATCCATTCAGTGCCAACAACAATTCTGCAGAATAACAAAAATCTAATAGGCAAACAATGAACTTCTATCTTTCCTGTCCTTTGTGGTCAGATCCTTGAGATTAACTGAATAACCTGAATATCTATAAGATAAGCACTTAATCATGTGACCATAAATTCTACGGCTGTGCCTGAAGCTCCCCGGGGTGGGAGCAAGTAGGAGATATACATATTTCACTGTCGTCCAATACAGGTCACTGGTACTCTGGGAGGCGATCCGCCCCTTTAATAGGCAGGAACAATTATGCAAATGATTGCAGGGGGTGGAGCCTCCCCTCCTACTTAAGCTGCCTTCAGGCCAGAGCCACTAGATTGATTTGTTCCTGTGTGCTGTGCACACCAGGTGGAGAACATCTATACATTCAACTTAGTATTTTGTTATTTTTATTCAAATATGGAATACCACCATTAGGAGGGTGACCATGGCTGTGAATTGCCCTCTTTAAAGTGGCTAGTGCATCTTCCAGGGATTTTCTGTGGACCTTATGCCCTGAAGAGGGAACAGCTTGAGTCAAGCAGCTTCCCTGCTGGGGAATTTACCTCTGGTCTATTCCTACTTCATCATGGTCACCTGAAGACAGAAGTCCTGCAGAAAGGTGAGCCACCCCTTGAGTGCTGAAGGTCCACTTGTCCCCACAGTGTCCCTTTGATGGGCTTGTATTTGGGAGTTTGCATTGCACTCCAGCACTCATAGGGTGTTTTTATTTGCATGTATCATGTTTATGCAATTTCTGTGGTATTCTCTGGGTTTTGGAGCTTTGGGTATAGTTTTACTTATGTTTCTCATGTATTGGGTAACTGTTTAGCACTTTTTAAAGTTCAGTGGGACTTTATTAAAATTTAGTGTTCCGCGCCTTTAAGCGCGCCTTTTCCCGCTTACACGCCATTGCTCCTTTACTCTCTATGGGATTTCACAGTGTGGGACATATCTCTGGAACCGCGTGTCACAGCAACTTCAGAGATGGCTCATTTTATTTCTATGCTCCTGCTCTATCATCCGGTGTCTGTTTTCAGGGTGTGGGGAGTTCAGGGGGGCTTCGGGCACTGTTTGGGGTACTTCTGAGAGAAAACATTTCCCATGAGCGCCCGGTTCGCGCTCGTTTCTGATTGGCTGACCTGACGGCCGCCATTTTGTGGTGTTATTTCTCAGCGAGTATACTACGCAGGGACAGAGCCTTCTCTCCTCTCAGCAGATTAGCCCTTCGCTGGCCAGATAAGTCCGATTTTAGGCATTTCTGGGGTGAAACTTTAATCTTTCACACTTTTACTGGGTGTTATTGTTTAGTGGTGTATATTGACGCTGTGAGCATGTCTACTCCACTGGAGCCAGGGGCTAGACCTAAGACTAAGGAGGCTGGGGTGTCTGTTCCCCCCATTGCGCTTTGCTCCTCTTGTCACTCTGGGCTGCCTAGAGATTGTTCTGGTAATTTATGCCCTAAATGCACTGATTGTCATGATAGCAACCCTGGGCTTTCCAGCCATGCTATTGAGCCAACTTGGGTGAAAGAGTTTAAAGCTGCCACTAGGGATCTCATATCCACTCTCCAACTCTTTCCCTCTCAGGTACAGGGGGCTCTCCAGGTTTGGCAGACCCCCTCTACAATCAGGACTTCCCTGCCTAAGCCACAGGGTGCTCCTGATGTGTCTGATTCTTCTGAAGAAGAATTATTACAGGATTCTGATGCTGAGGAAGGCACTATTATTGAGTCTACCAGGTCCATTGGGGACCCTTATGAATGCGACCCTGAAGTTTCTGCTGAGGGTTTGATTAGAGCGGTGTTAACTACAGTCAACCTTCCTCTGACTCAGGAATCTACTCATGATCCAACTGACGTTTTCCAAAAACCATCTAAGGCGGTTGTATGTTTTCCAACTAACCCTACCCTTGCCCGTCTAGTCTCTGAGGCGTGGAGGAATCATGACAAATCCTCCTCAGTGTCCAAAAAGTTTGCTAAAGTTTACCCTTTTCCTGAGACTGAACTGGCAAAATGGGTTCATCCTCCCAAAGTGGATGCTCCTGTTTCCAGGCTATCCAAATCTACTGCTTTAGCTGTCTCTGATGCCTCTGCCCTGCAGGATTGGACGGACAAAAAGCTAGAACTTTCTCTTAAATCTATTTTTGCCTCCATTGGCACTGCCATGCGTCCAAGCTTTGCAGTGGCGTGGGTTAATAGAGCTATTGCGGCCTGGACTGAACGACTGACTGAGGCAGTCTGCCAGGATGCACCGGTATCTGAGCAGTTGCAGCTCCTTGCTAATATTACTGAAGCACAAAATTATGTTGCTGATGCTGCCTTTGATGCTGTGCGCATGATGGCGAGGGCCTCCACTTCATCTGTGGTGGCTAGACGTGCCCTTTGGCTGAAAATTTGGTCTGCTGATACAGCCTCTAAGAAGGCCTTGCTTTCCTTGCCCTTTCAGGGGAACTTGCTATTTGGTTCTGAACTCAAAGAAATGATCAGCGAGGCTAGTGGCGGTAAAAGTACTCTTCTACCCTCAGTCTTCAAGAAAAAGTTTCCAGCCAAACGCAACCGGTCCTTTCGTTCCTTTCAGACTGAGACACGCTCCACGTCCCAGACGGGGTCGTCTTCTACGCGTCCCTCCTCCAAGCCCAAGCAGTCCTGGAAGCCCAAAGTTGCCCCCAAGGCCAAGACCTCCAAGACTGCTTCGGCATGACTCACCGAACCCGGGTCCGCATCCGGCAGTAGGTGGACATCTCCGCATATTTCGCCGGACTTGGGAGGAGTCAGTGACGGACCCATGGGTTATTCAGGTAGTGTCAGAGGGATACAGGATCACTTTCTCTTCCCTTCCTCCTTTTCGGTTCCATTTTACTCATCCTTCTCAGGAACCTACAAAAAGACGTCTGTTCGACGCTATTCAGGATCTCTTGGACAAAGAGGTCCTAGAATTGGTTCCTCCAGAGGACACAGGTTCAGGATTTTATTCCAACCTGTTCGTGGTGGCCAAAAAGGACGGAGGTGCTCGTTCCATTTTGGATCTCAAAGATCTCAATGCCTATGTGGTGACTTCCCACTTCCGCCAGGAGTCCCTGCGCTCTGTGTTTGCAGCAATGTCTCCAGGGGAGTTTCTTGCTTCCCTGGACCTTCAGGATGCATATCTTCACATCCCTATTCATCCAGAGAGCAGGCGGTATCTCAGGATTGCCTGCCACAGGGGACACTTTTTCAGTTTTCAGCTCTTCCCTTTGGACTGACTTCGGCCCCTCTGGTCTTTCAGAGGGTGTTGGGTTCTTTTATAGCTGTACTTCATCAAGAAGGTGTCAGGGTGACCCCCTACATGGACGATCTCCTCCTGAAAGCCTCCTCAGCGGAGCTTCTCCACCAACAACTGCAGCTGTGTACACACACTCTGAACCGTCACGGCTGGATCCTGAATCTGGACAAGTCAGACTTGGTCCCATCTCAGAGGCTCCTTTTCCTGGGTCTCCTGTTCGACACTCACCAATGCATGGTGTTTCTGCCAGAGGAAGTGGCTCATCAGATAGCCATCCGAGTAGCTGGGATCCTGGAGCTGGACAGAGTTCCAGTACCGAAGTTGACGTCTCTGGTGGGGAAGTTCATTTCCACGATCGAAGCGGTACCATTTGCCATGGCCCACTCCAGGGTGCTTCAGAGGTTTGTGATCCAGACGTGCAAGAATCATCCAGATCATCAGCATCTGTCAGTCTCTCTACCCCCTCATGTCAAATCGAGTCTGCACTGGTGGTTGGATCTCTTTCATCTCCTGAAAGGGAGATCCTTTCAAGTTCCCTATTGGACCACGCTCACAACGGATGCCAGCCTCCGAGGATGGGGTGCTGTGTTGGGTCGTTTCAGTGCTCAGGGGAAATGGGGACTGGAGGAATCTCTTCTCTCCATCAATGTTCTGGAACTGCGTGCCATCCGGCTTGCCCTGAGGCACTGGGAATCTTAACTGGAAGGTTGCCCAGTCAGAGTGGAGTCCGACAACGCCACCGCAGTGGCCTACATCAACAGGCAAGGCGGCACAAGAAGTTGCACCGCCTGGTTAGAGGTCAAGGATATTTTATCTTGGGCAGAAGATCAGGTGCCTGTCATTTCTGCAGTTCACATTCCAGGCGTAGACAACGTCATGGCAGACTTTCTCAGTCGTCACACAGTCGACAGCGGAGAATGGGCTCTTCATCCAGAGGTGTTTCACCTAATCACCCAGAGGTGGGGGGGTACCTGCAGTGGACCTGATGGCTACCAGACACAACAGGAAGGTACCAGTGTTTTGCTCCCGGTGGAGGGACTCTCTTGCTCTAGCAGTGGATGCCTTGTCAATCCCTTGGGATTTTCCTCTGGCTTACATCTTCCCTCCTCTTCCTCTATTGATCAGAGTCATCCAGAAGTTGAAGCTGGAGCGCTCCAAACTGGCCTCGCCAGTCCTGGTATCGGGAGTTGATGGCCATGTCAGTGGCGGAACCGTTTCCACTTCCTGCCCGTCCGGATCTACTTCTTCAAGGATATCTGTGGAAGGAGGATGTTCAGCATCTCCATTTGATGGCATGGCGGTTGAATCCTCGATTCTAGAGAAGAGAGGATTTTCTCCTTCAGTGGTGTCGACGATGCTTAGTTCTCGTAAGCCTGTGTCCTCCAAGATCTATCATCGTATCTGGGCCACCTTTGTGGCTTGGTGTACTGATCGGAAGATGTCCCTAGAATTTCATCTTCCCACTGTCCTGGCCTTTTTACAGGACGGTGTTGAGAAAAGGCTCAGTCTGAGTTCCCTCAAAGTCCAGACTTCTACTTTGTCTGTGTTTTTCCAGGAAAGGATTGCTATCCTTCCTGATGTTAAGGTTTTCTTCCAAGGCGTGACTCATGTTCGGCCTGCCTTCAAGAGTCCTACTCCCCAGTAGGACCTCAATTTGGTGCTCTGAGTTCTCCAGCGACCCCCGTTTGAATCCTTGGCTTCCATTCCATTACGTCTCTTGACTTGGAAAATGGCCTTTCTCTTGGCTATTGTTTCAGTTCGCCGGGTAGCAGAGTTACAAGCTCTGTCTTGTAAACCTCCTTAACTGGTGTTCCATAAGGATAAGGCTGTGCTTCGCACTACCAAGGAATTCTTACCCAAGGTTGTGTCAGAGTTTCACATCAATCAGGAGATTGTGGTTCCCTCTTTCTGCCCTAATCCTTCATCTGACAAGGAACGAGATGTCCATTTGTTGGATGTGGTGCGTTGCCTCAAGTTTTATGTTCATCGCACCGAGTCTATCAGGAAGTCTAACGCTCTATTCGTCATTCCTGAGGGGCCTAGGGCAGGGAGACCGGCTTCCAAAGTTACCATTGCCTCTTGGATTAAGGCTACTATTCGTGAAGCCTATAAGTTGCGGGATAATCATGTTCCCTTCCGGGTGACTGACCATTCCACCAGATCTGTTGGGGCCTCTTGGGCCTACAAGAATCAGGCATCTGCTGATCAACTGTGCAGAGCGGCCACTTGGTCCTCTGTGCACACATTTTCAAAGCATTACCGAGTTGATGTACTGGTCACGGCTGATGCCAGTTTTGGGAGGAAGGTCCTGGAGGCAGTTTTGCCTGTTTAGGCCTTCTACTCTGTGGTTCTTAGTGCTTCTTTACTGTTGAGCCCGGTTGGCTCTAGTTCTGTGTGCTGTGTTAGTTCAGGGGTTGTTTTCCCCTGGTTGGTGTCCGTTGACACTTACATTTTGGGCTATGTAATTAACTGGTTCATAGCAGTTCTAGTGACTTGGGCCTTGCGCATGGTCCTTGCCTTCCCGCCTCTGAGTCAGCTCAATGTTTGTACATCCCAGAGTACCAGTGACCTGTATTGGACTACAGTGAAAATAGGATTTTAGTCTTACCTGTTAAATCCTTTTCACTTAGTCCATACAGGTCACTGGTCTCCCACCCTGTCAAGGGACCATGCTTGGCTCTCCTGTGGCATTCAGTGGGAGACCTCACAGGAGTCTTCCTTCTTGCTTACCTATGGTCAGTTTTAGTGTCTCAAATCAATCTAGTGGCTCTGGCCTGAAGGCAGCTTAAGTAGGAGGGGAGGCTCCGCCCCCTGCAATCATTTGCATAATTGTTCCTGCCTATTAAAGGGGCGGATCACCTCCCAGAGTACCAGTGACCTGTATGGACTAAGTGAAAAGGATTTAACAGGTAAGACTAAAATCCTATTTTATCTCCTGATGAGGCAGTATGAAGGAAAGATCAGTTTGATTTTTGATAGCAGTCACTGCTGTGAAAATCTCTGCAAGGACTTTCCATGCCCTCACTATCCCTTGTGGAAAGAAGAAAAAAAAAAAGTCTGACTTTCGCTGCTCTGAAAACCCTTGAAGTAAGGCACTTTAATGATAGTAAACATGTGCCCTTACTTGAGCGCTGTGTAGTCAGTGCATTCCCTGCTCTCACTAATACCTCTTCCAAAAAGTATTTAAAAAAAAAAAAAAAAAAAAAAAAAAAAAGCCCGTTTCTCGTCGCTGCAAGAAAACACACAATAGGAAATATAGCAAGACAGCCCTGGAGGGACATGGAGACCACAGGGACAGGAGATCCAGGAAGGGGGGTAAGTGGGGGTGCGGCTTTGAAGCTGAATGACCTCCAGGCTCCTGATGCCGCTCCACTGATTCTGACAGCCACTGTGTCCAGGGAAGGGGAGGAGATGATTTATCTGCCTACAGTGCTGCCCCTCGCACACTTCAGTCTAAGAACAGAGCCTGCACTTCCTGGAGGAGTGCTGGAGACAAGGTTTGATTGCCAGAGGAGAAAATGGTCTACCAGTGTTAAACCCCTTTGCTAAAGTCAAAGCTGCAAATTTGCTTCCTTTGCTTTAACCCTTTCAGCCACTTTCACTCCACCATGTCCCACAGCTACAGTACTCTCCCGGTTCAAATTGGGGCCTCTGTGTAGTCTGCTGACATACGGAGCGAGGATACACCTAAAGGTGTCATGTCTCATTGGGTCACCACGGCACTGCTTAACCCTTTGAGTGTTGCGTACCCCTTCTGGCGCTCAAAGGGTTAACAGCTATGGGATATTAAAGAAGGCAACCTCTGCAATTAGGCTACATGTGTAAAACAGCACATTTTAAAGCACCAAGTGAACAAGAGAGTAATCTGATGCTGCTCCAGCCAGACACATGCCTCTACAGACCTTTTGTAATCAGCATGTACTCAGAGTATTCGTTATCCGACACAGTTTGTGCAGAGTCTTTAGCTGTCTCTATCAGCTACAGCATTACAAGCATGCCTGTTACTTTTAGGATCTCAATATTGAGAGAGCAGTCAGGAGCAATGCATTTATTTTCATTTCTCTCACTACAGCCCTTCTAGGGTTAATCAATAGGCTGCTGATAATATTAACAGTATTGCGCTAATATTATCAGTATTGGGCTATACTCATTCACAACTTTATTCTCACAGCTTGGGGACACATTTAATTGACTGTGATCTGAATACTTTATTAAAGGAATAGGGTTGTATTATATCAATGTGGGTATAGTAAGAAAGAGAAAATGTCTTGAATGAATAATCCAGTTCACACCAGCATTATTGCTAAAGTGGGTTCTACTAAGATTGGTGTCAAGGATTTAAAAGCACTACGCTCACTCCAACTCTGTTGTCATTAAATGAAAGACACAGTTAGTGTGTTTAATCTAATTTACGCTACCCTATGCACCAAGTACCTTTCATTTTGCACAGCCCTCCTTCAACACCAATCAGAATGGCCCCTCTGTACCCTACTTCAGTTTCTCAATTACCCTTTCCATACCCAAATACAATCCATTTAAAAAAAAAAAAAAAAATCCACACTGCTATATATATTTATATTAATATATATTTGATTAATTTTTTTTGTCCCCCCTTCAGGATTTTTACAATTGGCCAGATGAATCTTTTGAGGAAATGGACAGTACACTTGCTGTTCAGCAGGTAAGACTTAATGTCTTTTTGTTTAATACTTAAAATAGTTGATCATACAAAATACCTGTTTCTGCTTTATTTAAAGGGTCACGAACTACAAAAAATGTAATAAGCTGCTATAACTTTAAATATCATGTGTTTACAGCTAGCATATGTAAAATGTATTGTTACATCCCTAGGATCCTAACTGACATTTTAACACCTGTGTAAACTGTCCTGGTCAATCTTTTTTGTGCTTTTGAATTTATACATTACAGCCGGTTACTTGATTGTGATTAGTGCCCACTGTTCTTGTATTCAGCCCATTTCCATATAATGATGGACAATCCGTGGAGGTATCCTTTTAAAATGTTGCATGCAAAACCGTGTTTGACTACAAAGCGTACTTAGCATGTCGATATGATGAAAAGGGCAACGTGAGATTCTCCTTAAACAGCGCTAAAACCCAACACCACACTGCTCTTTGGGGCAAGCATCCAACTCATATGGCGTCCTTAAACGTCAGGTATGAATCCCTAATGGAAAGCACAGGAATTAGGTTTGTTTCTTTACTTTACTTTGACCAGAGGCAGCCGGCCAGTACAGAGGTCTGCAGCTTTTGGGACTAAAATGCCAACTATTTTGCAGGTACAGTGCAAAAATACCCAAACAAATAATATATGATTTTCTTCTTCAGAAAACCAAGAAATTTTACAGATTAAGTACAGGGCATTTACGTGACTATACCCTCAGTTAATTTTGAGTTGTTCCTTTAACAAATTATAGATTCTAATGCAGTAGATCATAAAATAAAGGGGTAACTGCACCAATGATCTTGAAGAATGTACTTCTTCAGAATGGCAGTAATATGAAATATGTACTTGTAAATGCCTGAGGCCTGACTGGTGGAATTGCAGTGGTTTGTAATGAACAAGCAGTATGATCTTACAGGTATTACTGAAAACTGATAAATCAGATTAGAGCAGGAATGTCAAACTCATAGACAATGTATGTGTGTAGATATAGAGAGATAATATAGGATGGACAGACCTAGCACAATGTTGTGGCCTAGTTTGTTTTGGGGGTGAAGTTTGAATGTAAAAGCAGATCATTCTGACTGTGGTCCTATGGGTGCTAGAGCAGATCATTCTGGGCACTTTATTCTGTGGAAAATGTATTATATTAAATTCTGTAATGCCACTGGAGGTGATGTATTAAGCATAAGTGGTGAATACTAGGGTTGCACCGATACCGATACTGGTATCGGTATCGGTGCCGATACCAGCATTTGCGCGAGTACTTGTACTCGCGCAAATGCGGCCGATGCCAGCACCGATACCCTGTGTCAGGGTCGGTGCTGCAGTGAGGGAACCGGGGAGCTGCTCACAATGCTCCCCGGTTGCCTCTCTCCCTCAAGTAGCGTATGAGCGTTGCCGCGGGTTACCATGGCAACGCTCTGACGCTGACTTCTGCCGGGGCTCGCGAGAGAACAGCGAGCACCCGGCAGAGGAGAGTATGGGAGGCTAGATGGGAGCGGGTGGTGAGAGGCAAAGAGGGGTGAAAAGGAGGGAGAAAAAAGGGACTAAGAAAAAGGGGGAAAAAAAAGGCAAAAGGAGTAAAGATCAGGAGACAAAAGGAGGGGAACTAAGAAAAGGCAAAAAAGAGGGGGGATCAGGAGAGAGCAAGACAGGCAAAAGAGTGGGATCAAGAGTCAAGGAGGGGGACAAAGGGGGATCAAAAGGAAGAGAAAAAGCCAAGGCAAAAGCTGAAGAGGGGGAGAATGAAGTAAAAGGTAGGAATCAAGAGGGGGAGAAAGAGGCAAAAGGGGACAGTCAAGAGGTGGTGTGTGTGTGTGTGTATATTATATATATATATTATATATATATATATATATATATTATATATATATATATATATATATATATATATATATATATAATATTATATTTCAAGTACTCACCAATACTTTTTTGAGGTCATTTGCCAGTTTTCCAAGTACCTAAAGCATATATATTATATATATAAAATATATGCGCTTTAAGTACCTGGAAAACTGGCAAATGACCCCAAAAAAAGTATCGGTAATTGGTATCGGCAAGTACTTGAAAAAAGTATCGGTACTTGTACTCGGTCTTAAAAAAGTGGTATCGGTGCATCTCTAGTGAATACCAAGGAATAATAAAGATTCCCATTGGTTAAAATGGGGCTTTTAATCCATTTAAATGCACTGCACACCTCTAGCATACAAAGGGTAAAAAAAAGTCCCATTTAAAGAAATGGGCACTTTTTATTTTTTTACTTAAAGGGATAGTAATCCTTGGGTATAAAAATGTTTACAATTTTAGCCTTGGTTGCAAGCAAACTTTGTAGACCGTTCCAACGAAGGTTTTTCTTCATAAATATCGCAATGCCAGCTCCGCTGAAGAGTCCCAGGACCAGGATCTGCCTCTGTTGGCTAGAGTGCTGACGTAAGAGAGAGGGGAGGGAGGGGGGAATTTAAAAGCTGCGAACACAAAATCTAAGCAGTTTTCAGAAATGGAAAATAGCTTATTCTAATTATATTGTTAATATCTACAATTTTAGACATTTTTATACCAAAGTATTACTATCCCTTTAAAAGGGAAAGTACTTTGGGAATCCTCATTATAGAAAGATTTGAGTTCTGATAGATATTAGACAAAACAGCAGTGTGCAATGTTTTTCAGCCGCTGCAGGAGCCAATAGGGTACTATTTTTTGTTTAACTCCTTAAGGACTGGGAAAATCTGAGGTGGACTGCACCTATGGACCAGAGCAATTCTGACCTTTTTTTTTTTTTTTTTTTTTTTTAATGTCTTTGTTCAACAGTGTTTTCCCTCCAAGTCCTTTATTTTAACCACGCAAATGGTATAACATTTTTTCATGTAGGGCTTTCTTTTGATACAACACTTATATGGATAAACCATCATTTATTATATTACAAATAAGAAAATTGAAAAAAGCCCACAATTTTTATTGGTTCATTTGTGCCCAGTGGGTTCATTTTTGTATCTAGAATGCACAAAAGGTATGACCGGTCATTCATACCTACAAAACTTGCCGTTTTATAGGGGCAGTGTCCCTCTGGTGTGAAAATCCCCATGTCCCTCTTGCACCCCGTTTTTCCAATTTTTTAACATATGATTGTATGGTGTGTAAAATTGTTTTACATTGTTCCACAACGGTAAAACTTGCATTACATTTTTTTTTTTTACTTCAGTAGATGTGTTTAGTTTGTGTAGTAATTCCATCTTGCTCATCTTGTCCTGTTAGCAGGTCAAAAAAGGAGCTGCATTTAATCTGCCCAATGCTCTAGCGCTGAAAGGGTTAATATCCCCAACTCACTCTGGCCTCTGTTCTTCTTTAGTTTGTCTGCTCTCTGCTTTTCTCTTCCTTTCATAGTAAGGAAGAGAGAGGTAGAGAACAGACACAAAGGCGATGTTTAAAACACATTACCTTTGTGAATAAAAATGCTGGTACATGTGACCGCGGTAGGAGCGATCACGTGTACCGGCTGAACTGAGGACTGAAACTGAGAGCTCTGGTCCTTGAGCTCTCAATTTCAGCCTGTTCAGCGTGATAGCTGCTTGTACTTAGGCGCGCTGCTATCATTTAACCCATGACATTCCAGGACTGTCATGGATCCTTATGGGAATTTTACCCAGGACTGTCCTGGCACGTCACGGGTCCTTAAACAGTTAAAAAGGGGTATAGATGTAACTGGATGGGTATATTCTACCTCTATATAAATCCTTGTTAAGGCCTCATCTAGAATATGCAGTACAGTTTTGGGTACCAGTTCTTGAAAAAAGACAGTACTGAACTGAAAAATGCAGATACATGCAACAAAACTGGTAAAGGGATTGGATAATCTGAGTTCTAAAGAGAAGCTAGCCAAACTGTGCTTGTTTGCATTAGAGAAGAGCTATTTAAGGGGTGATTTGATTTACCATTTACAAGTATATTCAAGGTCACTATACAGAAGTCTAAGAAACTGTTTACTCAAGCTGAGCAAAAAAAGAGGGCCTGGAATATTTGCAAACGGTAACCATGTCATCCCTGTGAAGTCTCTTCTCCAGTGTAAATAAACCCACTTTTCCTTAGTACATCTGCTTCTGTGGCATTGGGGAACTTGACATCATGTACTTGACGGCATGTACAGCTCTGTAATAGGTACATTTTCTGGAGATTAAAGTGCCGAAAATTATCAGCTCTATCACCCATAGGCACCAGTTTCTCAGTATTTGAGAATGAGGCCCAAAATTATCTACTCTGCACCTTCCATTACTGCTCTGTTCCTGTGTCCCCCCCCCCCCCCATCTCGTTGCTACACACTGTGGTCACATGATAGACATCAGCAAAAGTAATTTATTTCAAAAGAATCTAGCCAATACCGCAATGCTCTGCCTGTGGATCCTGCCTGCTTTAGGACCAGTGAAGCCAGACAGGTTGGCAACCCTAGGACTAGGTAAGGAAGGGGGTGGGAGAATGTGCAATGCATTGAAAAGGTTTCTCTCTATGGAGGGCTGCAAGTTAGAGGTTTGGGGGCCTCATGTTTGCTTGCATATTGTAGAGCTCCACCAGAGTTATCCAGGCACCATAATCTTGTTTTGAGGAGGCCAAAGATGTGTTCTATAATATTTCTGGTCCTTATCTGAGCCTCATTGTAGCAGTGCTGTGATGGTATTTTGAAGATTTGGGACAGATGTGAGGAGCCATGGTTTGCACCCATATCATGCATCCCCTGTGGAAAGTGACACTTGTACCACATGGTTATATGGATGATGTTGTGTAATGGGGACATACTTATTTTGTCTAATGACCATGCTAAGCTAGGGATTTCATTTATCATGCAAGTGCTTCTGTGGATGTAAATTACTGAGAAAACAAAAGAAAACAAGCGTAAACCATCTGAGAGCGGTATGTATAGAAGAGTTGTTACACAATATTTAATGAATCTACTTACAAGATAAATTCTTGTAAGTGACGCACATCAGAAATTTCTACAGAAGTCACTGGATACCGAGATTAGATGGAAATGGTCAACAGTGGGTATGTCTCTGTTATCGAACACTGTTTTCAGACACTGAGTCCAGAGCATTAGCATTGGAAAATCCTTGTAAAAGCACATAAACGAATGCCATCTAAGAGTATATCTGCATCTTTGAGTTAATGAAAAAACTGGCCCCCTACTTATTAAACAGACTTGACAGATCTCTGCTTGAATTGTGTGTCTGAAGCCCGGCTCGGCTTAGAATATAGTAATCAGCCAAATGATTAAATATTTTATAAAAATATAAATACTTTAATATGTATTTTCCCAACGTGTTTCGTAAGTGTAAAGCCTTACTTCGTCTGGCGTTAAGAACATATCTACATTGTTGCTTCTATTTATACATATGTATCCATATTGAAACCAACCTAGCAGTCCAGGAGTGCGTCCGGTCCATTGAGCGTGATTCAGAATGAGGTCTGAATAGAGGAAACCAGGGCGCCTATTCACACATCGCTCACGATCCCCACCTTGTTCTGATCGTTGCCGTGGAAACCGGAACACTCCAAAGGGGCAGTACAACAAATCTCAAGTTTCGATAAAACTACTAAAACTAATAAATAACTTGTCTTTATTCACCGTAGTGCTCCTGAACATACATATCAATGCCGTACATGGCTATACTAAAACAGATTAAGATACATTACAATGCAAAATCTGATACAATAACAGAATCGGATGCAATAACAGAGAGAGTTGTCCCAGTGCATCAAATGCCCCAGTGCATCTCCTTGAAATGTCACATATCCATGTAGTCTGTGCATAAAACACGGGAATAAATTGTATAGTAGACTCTAGATAATATCTACTGGAGTCACTATAATGCTCCATCACTTAAAAGATACGATAGTCTGCCCAAATAGCATAACCAATAGAGCTACAAGTGTCCAAAGCTATGTGAATCAAAACATCTATAAAATCAAGAACCTTATCACTTGTGAAACCAGTTTTGTTATCTGTCATCAGTTGTGGATACAGAATACAGTATGTGGGGAGGACAACCAGAGCTCTAAGACCGCGCTCGAGAACAGATACCATATAATTAGAAAGTCTTAGGACCATGCATTCCTGAGGCACTTTAATAACCGTGCCAAAGGAGGGACAAATAATTTTAAAATCATAGGCATTGAACACATTCTTCCATCTAACTCCAGAAGATTTTCCACCCTTTGTCTCCGTGAGGCATATTGGATCTGTACCTTGGAGACGTTTGCCCCAAATGGCCTTAACGAGGAGCTTGAAGTCAGCAATTTTCTTCAGGACTAACAACTTTAGGGATCCATATTGGTATACAATATTTTTATATTTCTTCTTTCATTTTCAATTTAATTATTTTTGTAATTTCCATTTCTCTGTCATCCAATACAGGTTACTGGTAACTCTGGGAGGCGTTCCGCCCCTTTTAAGTAGGCAGGGACATTTCCCTAAATGTATGCAGGGGGTGGAGCCTCCCTTCCCTCCTAGTCTGCAGCTAGCCAACCAGCTCCAGAATGATTTGTTCCTCAGTGCGACAACACCAGGTGGAGAACATTCTTCTGTAGTTTTTTTAGTTTTTTTATTTTCTGTCAGATATGGAATACCACCATTAGGCGGATTACCATGACTGACAAATGCCCTTCAGTGTGGCTAGCTCAGTATCCATTTTTTTTTTTTTTTACCTTAAGCTCTCATTGTGCACTCCTGCACTCATTGGGTATATTTGTATATCTGTTGGGTACTTGGAACAGGTTTATGTGGTAACTTAACCCTTTGTCTACTGGTTTGACATGTTTTTGGGGGGTTTTATGGCACTTTCCTTACTGGGTTAGTGTTTTCTAAGTGTGCACACCTGATTCATGGATGTTTTTAAGTTTTACTTTAACGTTTTTTGAAATTGTGTACTGTGCCTTTAAGGCGCGCTTTACCACATAGACGCCATTGCTCCATTTACTTCTATGGGACAATACTGTTTGGGACATATCTCTGCAACCGGTTAACCTAGCAACTTCAGTGAGGGCTCATTTTAATTGTCTACCCTCGCTCTATCATCCGGTTAATAGTTCAGTTGTGTTGGGGGCTTCGGGCACTGTTTGGGGTACTTTTTGGGAAAAACTGTCTTTCTCATGAGCACTTGGTTCACACCTATTTTCTGATTGGCTCCCGTCGTGGCAGCCATTTTGTGAGCTTTTCTCAGCGAGTATCTTACCCAGGGCTTGGACTCTCCTTCTCTCCTCTGCAGGTTAACACTTCGCCTGCCAGATAAGTCTAATATTTCACCCCAGAAAGACTAAATATAATCTTACACACTACAGTTGGGTGATTTACTGTACAGTTGGTTATTTTGACACTGTGAGAATGTCAATACTGCTGGAGCTTGGGGCTAGACCTAAGACTAAGGAGGTTGGGGTCTCGGTATCCCCCATTGCACATTGCTCTTCCTGTCACGCAGGGCTACCTAGAGAATATTCAGGTCACTTATGCCCAGCATGTTCTGAGGTTCCTGACAGCAACCCAGGGACTTCCAGCCATGCTATTGAGCCAGCTTGGATGCAAGAGTTTAAGGCTGCGACTAGGGACCTTAGGTCCACTTTAAAACTCTTTCCATCCCAGATACAGGGGGTGCTTCAAATGTGGCAGACCCCCTCTACTATCAGTACTTCCCTGCCTAAACCACAGGGGGCACCTGATGTGTCAGATTCTTCTGAGGAAGAATTGTTGCTAGATTCGGATGTTGAGGATGGTACTGTTTTGGAGTCTTCTAGGTCCCTTGGGGATCCCTTTGAAGCTGATCCTGAACCCTCTGCTGAGGGCCTGATCAGGACTGTATTAACCACACTCAACATTCCCTTGGTTCAGGAGGTTCCTTTTGATCCCTCTGATGTTTTTCAGGAGCCTGCTAAGCCCCTTACTTATTTTCCTCCTAACCCCACTCTTGACCGTTTGGTTTCTGAGGTGTAGAAATCTCCGGATAAGTCTGCTTCTGTGTCCAGGAGATTTGCTAAGCTTTATCCCTTTTCTGAAGCTGAGCTGGCTAAATGGGTTCATCCCCCTAAAGTGGCGCACCCATATCTAGACTATCTAAATCTACTGCTTTACCTGTCTCTGATGCTTCTGCACTGAAAGAATGGACTGACAGACTTGAGGTTTCCCTCAAGTCCGTTTTTGCTTCTATTGGTACCGCTATGCGTCCAGCGTCTGTGGGTTAACCTGGCTATTGCAGTTTGAACTGAACAACTCACTACGGCTGTACGTTAGGATGTGCCTACTTCGGAGAAATTGCTTCTTCTTGCCAATATCTCTGAAGCGCAACACTATGTATCTGCTGCTGCTTTTGATGCCGTCCGCATGATGGGGAGGGCCTCTACTACTTCTCTGGTAGCCAGGCATGCTCTTTGGCTCAAGATCTGGTCTGTTGACACTGTTTCCAAGAAAGTGTTACTTTCTTTACCATTTCAGGATACCTCCTTGTTTGGGTCTGATCTTAAGGAACCGATTAGCGAGGCCACAGGAGGTAAGAGTACTCTAAGACTTTAAGAAGAAGTTGCTGTTTAAACACAACCGGTCCTTTCTTTCCTTTCAGACTGAGACACGTTCGACGAACCAGGCGGTTCCATCAGCTCAGCGTTCCTCCTCCAAGCCCAAACAGCAATGGAAGCCTAAGGCTGCCTCAAAGCCCAAGGTTGCCAAGACTGCTTCGGCATGCCTCACCGAACCCGGGTCCGCATCCCACTGTGGGTGGTCGTCTGCGACTTTTTACTGGGATTTGGGAAGATTCTGTGTCGGACCCATGTGTTTTACAAGTGGTGACAGTGATGCAAGATACCTTTCTATTCTCTTCCTCCTTTTCGGTTTCATCTTTCTCGTTCGCAGCAAGACGCCGAGAAACATCGTCTGTTCGGCACTGTTCAGGCTCTTCTGGACAAGGATGTCCTGGAGCCAGTGCCTCTTTCAGACAGGAGTTCGGGGTTTTACTCTAACCTCTTTGTGGTAGCCAAAAAGGACTGCGGATGTTGCCCTATTTTGGATTTGAAGGATCTAAACTTCTTTGTGAACAAGACTCACTATAGTCAGGAGTCTCTGCGCACAGTGCTCGCTGCTATGTCTCCAGGGGAGTTCCTTGCTTCTCTGGATGCATATTTACACATCCCAATCCATCAGGAGAGCAGGCTGTACCTGTGATTTGCCTGCGACAGAGGATATTTTCAGTTCTCAGCTCTTCCATTTGGTCTGACAACGGCTCATCAGGTCTTCCAATGAGTTCTGGAGGCCTTGATATCTGTTCTCCATCAAGACAGTATCAGTGTGACTCCTTACATGGACGACTTGCTCTTGAAAGCCACCTCGGCGGACCTTCTTCATCAGCAAGTTCAGACCTGCATCCAAGTCCTCACCCATCACAGATGGATTGTCAACTTGGACAAGTCTGATCTTGTCCCATCCCAGCAACTGATTTTCCTGGGTCTTCTATTCGATACTCAGAGGAGCATGGTGTTTCTACCGGACGCGGTAGCCCATCAAATTGCCCACAGGGTGTCAACTATTCTGTCCCAGGATCTGGTCCCAGTTCAGAGGTTGTCTTCTCTGGTGGGGAAGTTCATCTCCATGATAGAAGTGGTTCCACTCGCCATGGGGCACACCAGGGAACTCCAGAGGTTTGTGATACAGGTGTGCAGGGATCGACCAGAACATCAGAGGTTATCGGTGTCCCTTCCCCCTCATGTGAAACTGAGCTTGGAGTGGTGGCTGTTCTGGGTCGCTTCAGCGCTCAGGGGAAGTGGTCCATGAAGGAGTCCTTTCTTCCAATCAACATCCTGGAATTTGTAAACCTTTGGGTGTCTCAACTGGAGGACTGTCCAGTTCGAGTGGAGTCCGACAACGCCACGGCAGTGGCCTACATCAACAGACAAGGCAGCACAAGAAGTCTCGCTGCTTGGTTAGAGGTCAAGGCCATTCTGCCCTGGGCAGAGGTTCACGTTCCTGTCATTTCCGCAGTGCACATTCCAGGCGTAGACAACATCATGGCAGACTTCCTCAGTCGGCACAGTGGAGAGTGGGAGTTATATCCTGAGGCGTTTCAACTCCTTGTTCAGAGATGGGGGATGCCCCATGTGGATCTGATAGCGACGAGACACAACAGGAAGGTTCCGGTGTTTTGCTCTGGGTGGAGAGACTCTCTGGCGCTAGCTGTCGATGCGATGTCCATTCCTTGGACATTCCCTCTGGCCTACATCTTTCCCCTTCCAATGTTGATAAGGGTGTTGCAGAAACTAAAGATGGAACGTTGTCCGGTCAGCCTTGTCAATCTTGGTATTCGGAGCTTCTGGCTCTATCTGTGGCGGAGCCCTTTCCACTCCCATCCTGTCCGTGTCTTCTGCAGGGTTACCTGTGGAAGGAAGATGTCCATCGGCTCAATTTGACGGCCTGGAGGTCGAATCCTCGATTTTGAGGAAGAAAGAAGAAAACCCTGCTGTGGTGACTACTATGCTTAGTGCCTGTAAGCCTGTTTCTTCAAATATCTATCACCGTGTCTGGTCGACCTTTGTGTCTTGGTGTGCTGATAGGGATCTATCCCTTGATATTGATCTACCTACTTGTCTGGCTTTTCTGCAGGATGGTGTGGATAAAGCACTCAGTTTGAGTTCTCTTAAGGTTCAGACTTCGGCGCTTTGTCGTCTTTCAAAAGCGCATTGCTATCCTTCCTGATGTCAAAGTTTTCTTCCAGGGTGTTGCTCATGTTTGTCCTGCCTTCCGGAGTCCCGCTCCTCAGTGGGATCTTAATTTGGTTTTGGGTGTTCTTCAATGTCCTTCCTTTGAGTCTTTGGCTACTATTCCTCTACGTCTCTTGACGTGGAAAATGGCCTTTCTCCTGGCGATCATGTCTGTTCGCCGGGTTGCAGAGTTGCAAGCTCTTTCCTGTAAACCACCATATTTGGTGTTTCACAAGGATAAGGCGGTGCTTCGCACCTCCAAAGGGGTTTATACCTAAGGTGGTCTCCGAATTTCACATAAATCAGGAGATTATAATGCCCTCTTTCTGCCCTAACCCCTCTTCTGACAAGGCGAGAGATCTCCACTTGTTGGATGTGGTGCGTTGTCTCAAGTTTTATGTCCATCGCACTGAATCTGTCAGGAAATCAGACGCTCTGCTCGTCATTCCTGAGGGTCCTAGAGCAGGAATACTGGCGTCCAAAGTGACTTTTGCATCATGGATGAAGTCCACTATTTGTAGGGCCTTCGAGTTGAGGAATAAGCATGTTCCCTTTCAGGTCACTGGCCATTCCACCAGGTCTATTGGGGCCTCTTGGGCCTATACGAATCAGGCTTCTGCTGATCAGCTGTGCAGGACGGCCACTTGGTCCTCTATGCACACCTTTTCGAAGCACTGCCGTGTGGATGTGCTGGCCTCGGCTGATGCCAGCTTTGGAAGGAAGGTCCTGGAGGCAGTCTTGCCTGTCTAAGATCTTCTCAGGTTCTTGGTGTTTCCTTTGCTGTTGAGCCCTGTTGGGTCTAGTTTATTGTGCTGTGTAACAGTTCCTGGGGTGTTTTTCCCCTGTTCAGTGTCCGTTGACACTTTTTAGTTTGGTTTTATTGGGCTTCTCTGAACAGTTGGTTCATAGAGGTTCTGGTGACTTTGGGGGCCTTGTGTCTGGTCCTTGCCTTCTTCCCGCCTCTGGGAAACTCAATGGTTGGACATTCCAGAGTTACCGGTAACCTGTATTGGACAACAGAGAAAAGAGGATTTTAGTCTTACCTGTTAAATCCTTTTCTTAGTCCATACAGGTTACTGGTCTCCCACCCTGTCAAGGGACCATGCTTGGCTCTCATGTGGCAGTATGTGGGAGTCCTTCGGGGTCATGCTCACAGGAGTCGTCTTCTCTTCTATCTAGTCAACCTTTAGTGTCTCAAATTATTCTGGAGCTGGTTGGCTAGCTGCAGCCTAGGAGGGAAGGGAGGCTCCACCCTCTGCATACATTTAGAGAAATGTTCCTGCCTACTTAAAGGGGCAGATAGCCTCCCAGAGTTACCAGTAACCTGTATGGACTAAGAGAAAAGAATTTAACAGGTAAGACTAAAATCCTCTTTTTTATCATTTGGTTCTTTTTCTAATTTACGTACAGTGAGGGGAAAAATGATTTGATCCCCTGCTGATTTTGTACGTTTGCCCACTGACAAAGAAATGATCAGTCTATAATTTTAATGGTAGATTTATTTGAACAGTGAGAGACAGAATAACAACAAAAAAATCCTGAAAAAAACGCATTTCAAAAAAGTTATAAATTGATCTGCATTTTACTGAGTGAAATAAGTATTTGACCCTCTATCAATCAGCAAGATTTCTGGCTCCCAGGTGTCTTTTATACAGGTAACAAGCTGAGATTAGGCGCATTCTCTTAAAGGGAGTGCTTCTAATCTCAGCTTGTTACCTGTATAAAAGACACCTGTCCACAGAAGCAATCAATTAATCAGATTCCAAACTCTCCACCATGGCCAAGACCAAAGAGCTGTCCAAGGATGTCAGGGACAAGATTGTAGACCTACACAAGGCTGGAATGGGCTACAAGACCATCGCCAAGCAGCTTGGTGAGAAGGTGACAACAAATGGTGTGATTATTCGCAAGTGGAAGAAACACAAAATAACTGTAAGTCTCTCTTGGTCTGGGGCTCCATGCAAGATCTCACCTCGTGGAGTCTCAATGATTATGAGAACTGTGAGGAATCAGCCAAGAACTACACGGGAGGATCTTGTCAATGATCTCAAAGCAGCTGGAACCATAGTCACCAAGAAAACAATTGGTAACACACTACGCAGTGAAGGACTGAAATCCTGCAGCGCCCGCAAGGTCCCCCTGCTCAAGAAAGCACATGTACAGGCCCGTCTGAAGTTTGCCAATGAACATCTGAATGATTCACAGGAGAACTGGGTGAAAGTGTTGTGGTCATATGAGACCAAAATCGAGCTCTTTGGCATCAACTCAACTCGCCGTGTTTGGAGGAGGAGGAGGAATGCTGCCTATGACCCCAAGAACATCATCCCAAACGTCAATCATGGAGATGGAAACATTATGCTTTAGGGGTGATTTTCTGCTAAGGGGACAGGACAACTTCACTGCATCAGAGATGATGGACGGGGCCATGTACCGTTAAATCTTGGGTGAGAACCTCCTTCCCTCAGCCAAGGCATTGAAAATGGGTCGTGGATGGGTATTCTAGCATGACAATGACCCAAAACACACGGCCAAGGCAACAAAGGAGTGGCTCAAGAAGAAGCACATTAAAGTCCTGGAGTGGCCTAGCTAGTCTCCAGACCTTAATCCATAGAAAATCTGTGGAGGGAGCTGAAGGTTCAAGTTGCCAAACGTCAGCCTTGAAACCTTAATGACTTGGAGAGGATCTGCAAAGAGGAGTGGGACAAAATCCCTCCTGAGATGTGTGCAAACCTGGTGGCCAACTACAAGGAACTTCTGACCTCTATGATTGCCAACAAGGGTTTTGCCACCAAGTTCTAAGTCATGTTTTGCAAAGGGGTCAAATACTTATTTCACTCAGTATAATGCAAATCAATTTATAACTTTTTTGAAATGCATTTTTCAGATTTTGTTGTTGTTCTGTCTCTCACTGTTCAAATAAACCTTCCATTAAAATTATAGGCTGATCATTTCTTGGTCAGTGGGCAAACATACAAAATCAGCAGGGGATCAAATAATTTTTTCCCTCACTGTATGTATATACTAGTTTTAAAGCCTTTGTACACGGACCAACACGAACGGCATTGCAGTCACGCGCAGTAATGACTGCCAGAAAGCGCCGCTGCTGATAGAGTGGGGCGATCTGAATTCAGACTGGGGTAATCTCTGCGCATCTTTCTGGGACCAAGAGGTCCCAGGAAGGTGTGCAGAGAGGACCCCGGTCTGAATTCTGAGCACCCCGCTCCATATCAGCTGTGGCGCGGGCAGTCTCTACTGCGCATGCATGCAGCGCACGCAGCCATCTCTACTGAGCATGACTGCTTCTGACAAACATCCTAGCGAATTATAATATAGGATTTTATGGAAACATTTTTTATGATTGAAATCACATACATAATATATGAAAAGTACTGTAATCTCTCTATACAGCTAGAATATTATATAGGAATTGTATGAATATACCATTTATAATGCGTATGGTGACTCTATCAACTTAACTTTTGGTTCGCCATTCTGCATCACGGCGGTTTATTCAGTGCATTACAAATGGCGTCATACTGTTATGCTATTTGGGCAGTCTATCGTATCTTTTAAGTGATGGAGCATTATAGTGACACCAGTAGATATTATCTAGAGTCTACGATACAAAGTATTCCCCTGTTTTATGCACTGACTACATGGATATGTGGCATTTCAAGTCAATGCATTAGGGCAATTAGTGCATTGGGATAATTGATAGACTCTGTTATTGCATCCGATTCTGTTATTGTATCTGATTTTGCATTGTATGCATCTTAATCTGTTTTATTATACCCATGTAAGGCATTTATATATATATATATGTTCAGGAGCACTATGGTGAATCAAGATAAATTATATTATCGGTTTTAGTAGTTTTATTGAAGCTTAATGAGATTTGCTGTACTGCCCCTTTGGAGAGAGTTCAGGTTTCCAGGGCAATGATCAGAACGAGGTGGGGATCCAGAGCGATGTGTGAATA
Organism: Rhinophrynus dorsalis; assembly: GCA_037306005.1. Classification (NCBI taxonomy): domain Eukaryota; kingdom Metazoa; phylum Chordata; class Amphibia; order Anura; family Rhinophrynidae; genus Rhinophrynus; species Rhinophrynus dorsalis. The sequence goes on from CM074725.1 coordinate 115,920,023, forward strand.
GGTGCCCCGGTTTCCTCTATCTAGACCTCGTTCTGAATCACTCTCAGTGGACCGGACACTCTCCTGGACTGCAAGGTTGGTTTCAAATATTGATACATATGTATAGATAGAAGTAACAATGTACATATGTTCTTAACCCCTGACGAAGTAAGGCTTTACACTTACAAAACGCGTAGGGAAAATACATATTAAAGTATTTATATTTTTATAAAATACTTCGTCTTGGCTGATTACTATATTCTAAGTGGGGCCGGGCTTCAGACACACGATTCAAGACGAGATCTGGTGAGTCCGTTTAAGGAGGGAGGCAGTTTCTTTGTAAATGCATAAAAATGCAGATATACTTTAGATGGTATTTGTTTATGTGCTTTAACAAGGATTTTCCAATGGTACTGCCCTGGACTCAGTGTCTGAATACGGTGTTGCATAACGGAGACATATCCACTGCTGACCATTTCCATCTAATCTCGATATCCAGTGATTTTTGATGTGCTTCAATTACACAATATTTAATGAATCTAGTTACAAGATAAATTCTTGTAACACCTCTTCTATACATTCCGATTTCAGATGGTTTGCTCTTGTTTTCTTTTGTTTTCTCAGTAATGTGCGTCCAGAGAAAGCTTCTACTAAGGACTCAGCAATAGCTGCAACCTAGAGACTGTTTACTTGTTGGACTTTATATTTTCTTCCTGTGTCACTCCCTGAACAAAGGTTTTTCTCTTGACTATTTCAAATATCTAAGGAACAGTTTGGGAGCGCTATATGTGTATTTAATTTTGCCTCTGTCGATGTGATTTATACATCGGTCACTCCCCTAATAGCCATCCTCCTGTATAGTCCCATTCTCGAAGTCACGGTAGACAGAGGAGTGCCTGAGGATGTTGGGAATCATGCAAACTTCCAGGACATGAAGCAGATGTGTGTGATCGTCATGTTGTCATCACATACCATCTGAGCGTTGATGATGTAGAAATGCCTTCTGTTAACCTGTCCCTCATGCTGAGGAGCTCTTACGTGCACGTGTGCAGTCAATGACACCCATGACTCTAGGTACGCTTTCTTTCTCGAGCGTGCTCCCTCTTTCATTCGTCCAGTATAGCTTACAGGTACCATGGGGAGGCGACAGCTCCTCCTAGTGGCTGGATCAATTCTTCAAGAAGTGCATGGTGAAGCCTCTCCTTCCTCCTAACAGCCTATCTAGCCACTCCCCTACTCCAGATAAGATTTGTTCCATCGCCTAGAAGGAAGGCTGAGAACAGTTCTGCTTGGTTTTTTAGTTTTTATTATTTTCTCTTAGATATTGGATGTCAAAATTCCCCAATTAGGCGGGTTACCATTACTGACTTCCCCTGGAGGATTGCTCAGTTAACAGGCTGTCTGTTCACCCTTGCAGCACTGGGAGAAAACAATGTAACTCTTGTCTTTCTCTCTTGAAAGAGTCTGAGGCTCCTTCCTTTACAATGGTAATAGAGGATAAAAAGACTTGCAAAAAAATGTGAGCAACCCTTTGAGTGCCATGGTCCACTTGTCCCCCAGGGGTATTTGGCTTTACTCATAACTCCTGCATTCATGTTGGGTACTTCATTACGCTATCCCTGTGGTCTTTGGAGCGTTTTGAGCTGTGTGGTAATAATTAACCCCTTCCTTGCCATGTGAATTGATTTGGGGACCTTTTCTCTCATTTTTCCTTCGCATTTATGTGTCTAATTAGCTTTATTTGGTGGTGTTTGTGTTCTGGCACATTTCAGGCATTTTTAAGTTTTTTTCACTTTATTTGAATTCTGCGCCACTAAGGAGTGCTGTACACCAATGCTGCACTGCTCCATTGATCTCTGTTGGACAGGCTGCTTGGGGACATACCTCAGCAACCGCTCCAGGTACCAAGTTGAGAGATGGCTCATTCTTCTTGTCTGCCCTTGCCCTGTACTCAGGTTATCATTCTCAGTGTCTTTGTGGTCTCTGGGTAGAGGGGTCCAAACTCTGCATTTGATACTCCCTAGAGGAAAACTACATTTCCCATAGACTCCTGTTTCACGGGCTTTTTTCTGATTGGCTCATGATTCGGTCGCCATTTTATTTCTCTCTACGCGAGTATCCTACACAGGCCTTGGATTCCTCTACTCTCCTCCACAGGTTAACTCTTCTCTTGCCAGATAAGTACCTTTTAGGCTTTCTGTGGTGAACCTTTTAATCTAGGTGGCAGTAGTTTGGTTCTCCACTACTGGAGACGATATTTTCTCCTGTTATGATGTCAAATCATAAGGGCCATGGGGCTAACCGAAGGCTAAGGATGTGGAGGAGTCATTAACACCCCCCCCCCCTTGCTCATTGTTCCTCATGCCACGCTGGGCTTCCCAGAGAATACTCGGGTCACTCATGCCCCTCCGGCAGGGCCCTCCAGCCATGAACCAGAGCCTCCTTGGGTCAAGGAATTAATGTCCTCTATGGCACAGTTTATTCTTTCTCTCCAAGGGGTCCTCCAGTCCTGGAGACCCCCACATCTTTCAGGTTTGTGGCCCCTAAGGCACCTGGCATTCCTGATTTGTCTGATTCCTCTGAGGAGGAATCACTTGAGGAGTCTGAGGATGATGTGCCTTCAAAGGGGCCTTTTCCCAGTTTCATGGCACCCCCACTGAGGCTGACCCTGAACCCTCTGCCGAGGGTCTCATTGAGGCGGTTTGTCTACCCTTAACATTCCTTTTAACCCTGTAGAACTACTACTTTGACAGATAGCTTTAGGGGTAGCCTCCAGCTTCCCATCTTTCACTGTCGTCCAATACAGGTCACTGGTACAATGTATGCAGGGGGTACTTCTGAGAGACTATGTTTCCCATGAGCGCTGGTTTCGCGCTCGTTTTCTGATTGGCTACCGTCGCGGCAGCCATTTTGTGAGTTATTCTCAGCGAGTATACTACGCAGGGACCGAGCCTTCTCTCTCTCCTCCGCACATTAACCCTTCGCTTGCCAGATAAGTTTACTTGTAAGCATTTCTGGGGTGAATATTTAATCTTTCACACTTCATTTGGGTGATTCTTGTCAGTGGAGTATATCTGACGCTGTGAGCATGTCTACTCCACTGGAGTCAGGGGCTAGAACCAAGACTAAGGAGGCTGGGGTGTCAGTTTCCCCCATTGCGCTTTGCTCCTCTTGTCACTCTGGGCTGCCTAGAGAATTTTCTGGTCATTTATGCCCAAAATGTGCAGAAAGTCATGACAGCAACCCTGGGCTTTCCAGTCACACCATTGAGCCAACTTGGGTGAAAGAGTTCAAGGCTGCCACTAGGGATCTCAGATCCACTCTTCAACTCTTTCCCTCTCAGGTTCAGGGGGCTCTTCAAGTTTGGCAGACCCCCTCCACAGTCAGGACCTCCCTGCCCAAGCCACAGGGGGCTCCTGATATGTCTGATTCTTCTGAGGAAGAACTATTACAGGATTCTGATGCTGAGGAAGGCACTGTTATTGAATCTACCAGGTCTATTGGTGACCCTTATGAATGTGACCCTGAAATCTCTTCTGAGGGTTTGATCAGAGCTGTGTTAAACACACTCAACCTTCCTCTGACTCAGGAATCTACTCATGATCCAACTGACGTTTTTCAAAAACCGTCTAAAGCTGTTGTATGTTTTCCTACTAACCCTACTCTTGCTCGTTTAGTCTCTGATGCATGGAGGAATCCTGAGAAATCCTCTTCTGTGTCCAAAAAGTTTGCTAAACTTTACCCTTTTCCTGAGGCTGAACTGGCAAAATGGGTTCATCCTCCTAAAGTGGATGCTCCAGTTTCTAGGTTATCTAAATCTACTGCCTTAGCTGTATCTGATGCTTCTGCCCTGCAGGATTGGACGGACAAAAAGTTAGAAACTTGTCTTAAATCTATTTTTGCCTCTATTGGCACTGCCATGCGTCCAACCTTTGCAGTGGGTTAACCGGGCTATTGCGGCCTGGACTGAACAGCTTACTGAGGCGGTTCGCCAGGATGCGCCAGTGTCTGAGCAGCTACAGCTTCTTGCTAATATATCAGAAGCTCAAAATTATGTTTCTGAAGCTGCTTTTGATGCTGTGCGCATGATGGCGAGGGCCTCCACTTCCTCTGTGGTGGCTAGACGTGCTCTTTGGCTGAAAATTTGGTCTGCTGACACTGCTAAGAAAGCCTTGCTTTCTTTACCCTTTCAAGGGACTTCACTGTTTGGATCTGAACTTAAGGAGATGATTAGTGAGGCTACTGGCGGTAAAAGTACTCTTCTACCATCAGTCTTCAAAAAGAAGTTTCCAGCCAAACGCAATCGGTCCTTTCGTTCCTTCCAAACTGAGACATGCTCTGCGTCCCAGGCGGGTCCGTCCTCTGCGCGCTCCTTCTCCAAGCCCAAACAGTCCTGGAAGCCCAAAGTTGCCCCCAAGGCCAAGACCTCCAAGACTGCTTCGGCATGACTCACCGAACCCGGGTCCGCATCCGGCTGTAGGTGGACGTCTCCACATCTTTCGCCGGATTTGGGAGGAGTCAGTGACGGACCCATGGGTTATTCAGGTAGTATCAGAGGGATACAGGATCCCTTTCTCTTCCCTTCCTCCTTTTCAGTTCCATTTTACTCGTCCTTCTCAGGAGCCTACAAAAAGACGTCTGTTCGATGCTATTCAGGATCTTTTGGACAAAGAGGTCCTGGAATTGGTTCCATCAGAGGACACAGGTTCAGGATTCTATTCCAATCTGTTCATTGTGGCCAAAAAGGACGGAGGTGCTCGTCCTATTTTGGACCTCAAGGATCTCAATTCCTTTGTTGTGAGTTCCCACTATCGTTAAGAATCCCTGCGTTCTGTAATAGCCGCAATGTCTTCAGGGGAGTTCCTTGCCTCCCTGGACCTTCAGGATGCATATCTTCACATCCCTATTCATCCAGAGAGCAGACGGTATCTCAGGTTTGCCTGTCACAAAGGCCACTTTCAGTTTTCAGCTCTTCCCTTTGGACTGACTTCAGCTCCTCAGGTTTTTCAGAGGGTATTGGGAGCTTTGATAGCTGTGCTTCATCGAGATGGTGTCAGGGTGACTCCCTACATGGACGATCTGCTCCTGAAAGCTTCATCTGCGGAGATTCTCCACCAGCAGATGCAGTTGTGCATACAGACACTCAATCGCCACGGCTGGATTGTGAATCTGGACAAGTCAGACTTGGTCCCATCTCAACAGATCCTCTTCTTGGGTCTCCTGTTCGACACTCAGCAGTGCATGGTGTTTTTACCGGAGGAAGTGGCTCATCAGATTGCTCTCCGTGTATCCACGATCTTGGAGCTAGACAGGGTTCCAGTGCCGAAGTTGACTTCTCTGTGGGGAAATTCATTTCCACAATAGAGGCAGTGCCATTTGCTATGGCTAACACCAGGGAACTTCAGAGGTTTGTGATCCAGACGTGCAAGAATCATCCAGATCATCAGCATCTGTCAGTCTCTCTGCCTCCTCATGTCGAGTTGAGCTTGGAATGGTGGTTGGACTTGTCTCATCTTCTGTAAGGGAGGTCCTTTCGGGTTCCCTATTGGACCACAGTCACGACGGATGCCAGCCTCCGGGGATGGGGGGCAGTGTTGGGTCGTTTCAGTGCTCAGGGGAAATGGGGACTGGAAGAATCTTTTCTCTCCATCAATGTTATGGAACTTCATGCCATCTTTCTTGCCCTGAGACACTAGGAATCTCAACTAGAGGGTTGTCCAGTCAGGGTAGAGTCCGACAACGCCACCGCAGTGGCCTACATCAACAGACAAGGCGGCACAAAAAGTCTCACCGCTTGGTTAGAGGTCAAGGCCATTTTATCTTGGGCAGAAGCTCATGTGCCCGTCATCTCAGCAGTACACATTCCAGGCGCAGACAACGTCATGGCAGACTTTCTCAGTCGTCACACAGTCGACAGCGGAGAGTGGGCGCTTCATCCATAGGTGTTTCACCTTCTAACCCAGATGTGGGGGGTACCTGTAGTGGATCTGATGGCTACCAGACACAACAGGAAGGTGCCAGTGTTTTGCTCTCAGTGGAGGGACCCTCTTGCTCTAGCAGTGGATGCTTTTTCGATCCCTTGGGAGTTCCCTCTGGCGTAAATCTTCCCTCCTCTCCCTCTGTTGATCAGAGTCATCCAGAAGCTGAAGATGGAGCATTGTCCTGTCATCCTAATCACTCCGAATTGGCCTCGTCAGTCCTGGTATCCGGAACTGCTAGCCATGTCAGTGGCGGATCCCTTTCCGCTTCCTGCCCGTCCAGATCTACTTCTTCAAGGATATCTGTGGAAGGAGGATGTTCAGCATCTCCATTTGACGGCTTGGAGGTTCACCTCTTCAGTGGTGTCCACGATGCTTAGAGCTCGCAAGCCTGTGTCTTCCAAGATCCATCATCGCATATAGTCCACCTTTGTGGCATGGTGTACTGATAAGGATCTATCACTTGAGTTCAATCTTCCCACGGTCCTGACCTTTTTGCAGGATGGGGTTGAGAAGGGACTCAGCCTGAGTTCTCTCAAGGTTCAGACTTCAGCTCTGTCTGTATTTTTCCAGGAACGTATTGCTATTCTTCCTGATAAGGTTTTCTTCCAAGGTGTGGCTCATGTTCGGCCTGCCTTCAAGAGTCCTACTCCCCAGTGGGACCTCAATTTGGTGCTGGGGGTTCTCCAGAGACCCCCGTTTGAATCCTTGGCTTCTATTCCTTTACGTCTCTTGACCTGGAAAATGGCCTTTCTCTTGGCTATTGTCTCAGTTCGCCGGGTAGCAGAGTTACAAGCTCTGTCTTGTAAACCTCCTTACTTGGTGTTATTATTATTATTCTTTATTTATATAGCGCCAACTAATTCCGCAGCGCTGTACAATTGGGAATAGACATACAGAGGTATTAAATAGTACAGTCAGATGTGGAGAACAGGAGGATCAGAGGGCCCTGCTCGTGAGAGCTTAGTCTAGAGGAAGGTAGGTTTGATACAGAAGGAGTAAGTGCTATTGCATTTAAGTGCCTCCTGCCACACGAACTGCCAGTCAGTGGGTGGGAGTGAGAAGTGCCGTTGAGTGCAGTAGTCCGTGCAAGGGGTGAATCTTGGTGATGATGTTTATGGAGGCAGTTGATAGGCCTCCCTGAAGAGGTGAGTCTTCAGGGAGCGTGTGAAGATTTGAAGGCTGGGGGAGAGTCTGATGGGGCGGGGGAGGTAATTCCACAGCTCAGGTGCAGCACGGGAGAAGTCCTGTAGGCGGGAGTGGGAGGATGTGATAAGAGCTGTGGAGAGCAGAAGGTCATGTGCAGAGCGAAGATGGCGGGCGGGAGTATATTTGGAAATGAAATGAAATATAGGGGGGTGCAGTTTTAGTGAGCGCTCTATAAGTTAGCACCAGAGTTTTGAATTTTACTCTGTATGCTAACGGGAGCCAGTGTAGGGACTGACAGAGGGGTGTGGTGTTAGAGAAGTGATGAGTGAGGTAGATTAGTCTTGCAGCAGAGTTCATTATGGACTGTAGCGGGGTTAGTCGGGTGAGAGGCAGGTCAATTAGTAAAGAGTTACAGTAGTCAAGACGGGACATGAGTGTTTGGATTAGAATTTTGGTAGTGTCTTCTGTGAGAAAGGGTCGGATTCTAGAGATGTTGCGGAGGTGGAGGCAGCATGAGTTGGAGATTGACTGGATGTGAGGAATGAAGGATAGGGCAGAGTCAAATGTGACCCTCAGGCAGCGTGCTGTAGGGGTTGGTGTGATGGAAGTGTTGTTAACGGTGAGGGTAATATTTGGGATAAGGCTGGTTGTAGATGGAGGGAAGAGAATTAGTTCGGTTTTGCTAAGGTTAAGTTTGAGTTGATGGGAGGACATCCAGGAAGACACAGCAGACAGACAGTCAGACACTCGGGACAGGAGGGAAGGGGAGAGGTCTGGGGAGGAAAGATATATTTGGGTGTCATCAGCATAGAGATGATGGTGAAACCCAAAGGAGTTTATTAGTTTTCCAAGGGAAGCAGTGTAGATTGAGAAGAGCAAGGGTCCCAGTACTGATCCTTGAGGCACACCAACAGACAGTGGGAGGGGTGGGGAAGTGGAGCCGGAGTAGGAAACACTGAAGGAGCGGTTGCAGAGATAAGATGAAAACCAGGTGAGTGCAGTGTCGCAGAGACCTAGGGAATGGAGGGCTTGGAGGAGGAGTGGGTGATCAACTGTGTCAAAGGCGGCTGACAGGTCCAAAAGAATGAGTAGGGAGTAATGGCCTTTTGACTTGGCTGAGAGCAAGTCATTGGCCACTTTAGTGAGGGCAGTCTCAGTGGAGTGATGAGGGCGGAATCCGGATTGCAAGGGATCTAGCAGGGAATGGGAGCAGAGGAATTTAGTGAGCCGGTTATATGTAAGGCGCTCGAAAAGCTTGGAGGCGAACGGGAGTAGGGAAATTGGCCGGTAATTTGACAGTGAGTTTGGGTCCAGGGAGGGTTTTTTTAGGATGGGAGTGATTAGTGCGTGTTTGAAAGAGGATGGGAAGGTGCCGGTTGACAAAGAGAGGTTGAATAAGTGAGTAAGGATTGGAGTTAGTAGAGGGGAGAGTTCTTGGGTGAGCTGAGATGGGATTGGGTCGAGAGGGCATGTGGTTAGGTTTGAGCGAGTGAGGAGAAGGGAGACTTCATCCTCAGTGACAGGTGGGAAGGAGCTTAGTGTGTATGTGGGAGAGGCGACAGGGCTGGGCTGGCTGGGTGGGGGTGGTAGTGATGAAATATCATGTCTGATAGATTCATTCTTGTTCTTGAAGTGGTTGGCGAGCTCTTGGGCAGAGAAGTTAGTGGAAGGTGTTTGTGTTGGTGGGTTTAGAAGAGATGTGAAGGTTGAGAAAAGGCGTTTGGGGTTGGAGGAAAGATTAGAAATTAGAGAGAAGAATGACTGTTTAGCCAGGGAGAGGGCAGAGCTATACGAACGGAGAATGAATTTGTAGTGTGTGAAGTCAGCTGTGGAGCGCGATTTCCTCCAGTGCCCTTCAGCAGTGCTTGAGCACCTTTGGAGGTATCGCGTTAGTCTTGTGTGCCAGGGTTGTAGTGGGGTTGTGCGTGGGTGGCGTGGAGTTGCAGGTGCAGTGATGTCAAGGGCTGAAGTGAGAGTGCTGTTGTAGAGAGCAGTAGTTTTGTCTGGGCAAGTAAGTGTGAGGATGGGGTTGAGAAGAGGCTGCAGGGAGGTGGAAAATTGTTGCTTGTCAAGTGTATGCAGATTTCTCCGCATGCGTTTGATTGTGGCGGGGGTGATGGGTTTGCGTGGTATGATGTTGTTACCGGTGAGGAGGTGGTGGTCAGAGAGGGGAAAGGGGACATTAGAGAAGTTGGAGACCGAGCAGATGTTAGTGAAGATCAAGTAGAGGGAGTGACCATCACTGTGTGTGGGAGAGCTGGTCCACTGCGATAAGCCTAAGGAGGTTAAGGAGAGGAGTTTGAGGGCAGGGGGGGGTGTTGTGATTATCTATAGGGATGTTGAAGTCACCCATGATGAGAGTAGGGATATCAGAGGACATGAAGTGAGGGAGCCAGGAGGTGAAGTGATCAAGGAATTGTGCAGTGGGACCAGGTGGCCTGTATATGACAGCGACACACAGGGGGAAGGGAGAGAAGAGGCGAAGTGTGTGAGCTTCAGATGTGGGGAAGGAGAGAGAGGGAACAGTGGGGAGTACCTGAAATATATGGTTAGGGGGCAGCAGGATGCCTACTCTCCCCTCCATGTCTGTTGCCAGGCCTCGGGGTGTGTGTGAATTGAAGGCCTCCATATGAGAGTGTGGCAGTGGAGGCAGTGTCTGATGATGTGAGCCAAGTTTCAGTGATGGCAAGGAGGTTTAGGGAGTGAGAAATGAACAGATCGTGAACAGCTGTTAGTTTGTTACACACGGAGCGGGCGTTCCAGAGACCAAAACAAAAGGGGGGGGGAGGAGGTTAGGTGACGGGGTACGGTTATTAGGTTGTGAGTGTTGCGTGTGTGAGTGGGTTCTGTGGTACAAGAGAGAATGGAAGGGGGGTCTGGGTTAGGTGAGATGTCACCTGCAGCAAGTAGGAGGAGAAGGGACAGGGACATAAGATGAGAGTGAGATTTGAAGCAGTGGGGCTTTTTTGCAGGGGTAGAAGGAGATGGTGGTGATAGGGAGCGGAGGAATGAAAAAGTTCATGGGAGCAGAGAAGTGGTGAGTGAAGAATTGAGGGTGCAATGTGAATGGCGTGACACTTAATGTGGACACAGGAGGAGGAGAGTCTTATGCAGGTGAGAATGGCGATGACAAAGCAAGGAGCTAATTTGCCCATAGTGGGGTTAATGAATGGGGCAGTAGAGATGTGCAACAGTCAGTAATCCAGGAGAGTACAGATGACTTGGCAATCAAGGGTCAATCCATGGAGCGGAGAGTATAGGTGCCAGGGATGGTGAGGAGAGTCAGTAGCAGAACTGTAAAGTACTTGGTGAGGGTAGGAATCAGTGCAGGGTTAAATGAAGTAGTCCACTGATGATCAGGAGAGGTAGATGTTGTAATGGTGGTTGGAGAAGAAATTTGGTTGTCCCCAGTGGTTTAGTGGTTAAATAAGCAGTTTGTAAAACCAGACCTGGAAATCCTGGTTTCTTGCATCAGGTGGTCAGTAGTTTCAGTAGAGGAAGCAAATGTCAGTGCTTGGTGGAAATGACTGTTTCTTCACTCTGAATTCAGCTTGTTTACTTGCCTCTTGTCTTTAGGTGGTTGCAGCAGCTGTCTCTCTTGTCCAACTCTCTTGCCTAACTCTCAGTACTTAGATAAAGATGTACTTTGATAAAGGTGACAACTACTACCCCAGGCAAATGCCACCCCTAATTGGGCCTGAATATATAATAACTGGAGTCCCTAAGAACACTGACTGACTGACTGAGGGATTTCCAAATTACAAATTATTTTGGGATGGGAGAGCTCTGAGTGCGTTCAGGTGTGACACCATTAAATCTCTATTATAAGAAACAGACACAGAGAGATATAGGGGAGGAATGGGGGAGGAAGGCAATATGGAGACTGGAACAGGGAGTCAAAATGGCTAATGTAGATTAGAACATACAACAAGGGGTTAAATTGTAGAGGGAGACTGGATGAGATTGGAGTTCCAGGTGAAGGGTAGATTAGTACATACCAGGAGACTGTATAGTTAATAAACAGTTTGGTTACAGCACAAGACTTCAAGCAGACTGGATAGGAAACACATACCAGGAAACTGTATAGTTAATAAACAATTGGGGTACAGCACAGAACTTGAAGCAGACTGGATAGGAAACACATACCAGGAAACTGTATAGTTAATAAACAATTGGGGTACAGCACAGAACTTGAAGCAGACTGGATAGGAAACACATACCTGTAAGGAAGATGAGAAAGTTGTTAGGAGACTGTCTTCATATAGCATACAATGCAGCGTACTGGATAGATATTAACATATTATCTCTCTTGCCTAACTCTCAGTACTTAGATAAAGCTGTACTTTGAGAAAGGTGCCAACTACTACCCCTGGCAAATGCCACCCCAGGCAAATGCCACCCCTAACTGGGCCTGAATATATAGTAGCTGGAGTCCCTAAGAACACTGACTGACTGACTGGTGTTCCACAAGGATAAGGCCATGCTCCGCACTTCCAAGGAGTTTTTACCCAAGGTTGTCTCCGAGTTTCACATCAATCAGGAGATTGTGGTGCCCTCTTTCTGTCCTAACCCTTCCTCTGACAAGGAGAGAGATCTCCATTTGTTGGATGTTGTGCGTTGTCGTAAATTTTATGTTCATCGCACTGAGTCTATCAGGAAGTCTGACGCCCTGTTCGTCATTCCTGAGGGGCGTAGGGCAGGGAGACCGGCATCCAAGGTGACTATGCATCTTGGATAAAATCTACCATTCGTGAAGCCTACAAGCTGCGGAATAAGCACGTTCCCTTCAGGGTTACTGCTCATTCCACCAGATCTATTGGGGCCTCTTGGGCCTACAAGAATCAGGCGTCTGCTGATCAACTGTGCAGAGCGGCCACTTCGTCCTCTGTGCACACATTCTCGAAGCACTATCGTGTCGATGTACTGGCCTCGGCTGATGCCAGCTTTGGGAGGAAGGTCCTGGAGGCAGTCTTGCCGGTTTAGGACCTTCTACTCTGTGGTTCTTAGTGCTTCTTTGCTATTGAGCCCTGTTGGCTCTAGTTCAGTGTGCTGTGTCAGTTCGGGGGTTCGTTTTTACCCCTGGTTGGTGTCCGTTGACACGTCTGTTATTGGGCTCTGATTAATGGGTTCATAGCAGTTCTGGTGACTTTTGGGCCGTGCGCTTGGTCCTTGCCTTACTTCCCGCCTTTGGGAAAGCTCAATGTTTGTACATCCCATTGTACCAGTGACCTGTATTGGACGACAGTGAAAATAGGATTTTAGTCTTACCTGTTAAATCCTTTTCACTTAGTCCATACAGGTCACTGGTCTCCCACCCTGTCAAGGGACCATGCTTGGCTCTCCTGTGGCATTCAGTGGGAGACCTTTGGGGCATCCTCAAAGGAGTCTTCCTTTTCCTTCTTACCTCTGGTCAGTTTAGTGTCTCAAATCAATATGGCTTGTTCTGGCTGAAGGCAGCTTAAGAGGGAGGGGAGGCTCCACCCCCTGCATACATTGTACCAGTGACCTGTATGGACTAAGTGAAAAGGATTTAACAGGTAAGACTAAAATCCTATTTTGCTGCCATAGGTGCATCCTTGAGGCCCACCTTGGCGTCTACATGGGTTAATAGGGCTGTTGCTGCTTAGACTGAACAGCTGACAGACGCTTTCTGCAAAGGTGCCACTAAGGAGTACCTTTGCCCATTCTGGGGAAATATCGGAGCCTCAGCATTGTATCTCTGTTCCTGCCAGACGCATGCTGTAGCTTAAGATTTGGCCTGCTGACTTGCGCTCTAAAAAATCACTGGTCTCTTCCCTTTCAGGGTACATCCCTTTGTGGCCCTGAATTGAAGAATATCCGTGAAACCACTGGGGGTAAGAGTACTTTGTTACCTCAGGTTCCTAAGCATAGTCCTCAAGCAAGGAAACTGTGTTCCTTTCATTCTCACAAAAGCGAGATGTAAAGGCAGAACCCGGTGCCACCTCAGGCCAGCACCCTGTGTTCTACCCCCCAAGTCCAGGCAGCAGTGGAGGTCGAAACACACCTCCACCAAACCTACTTTGGCATGACTCGCCCCATACACCTGTGGGTGGTCGCCTGCAATACTTTTTCAGTACTTGGACAGGCTCTGTTGCGGATCAGTGGGTATTACAGGTGGTCTCAGGAGGTTATAGAATTCCCTGTCACCTCCCCATAGTACCTGTACGCTATATGGACTAAGTGAAAAGGATTTATCCAGTAAGACTAAAAATCCTCTCCCCCTCTCTCCCCATGTAGCTTACAGGTATTGGGGGAGATGACTGCTCCTCCCAGTAGGCTGGAACAATTCTTTGTTAGTTTGGGCTGTTCCGTAGTTCCTGGATAGTCTTTTGGGATCTGTGGTATAATGGGAACTAGCGCTTTTTCATTTCCTTCTATTTTTCCCCACCATGGGAACTCAATGTTGGTACATGCCCATGGTACCTGTAAGCTATATTGGACAATAGAGAAAAGAGGACTTTTTGTTTTACCTGTTAAATCATTTTCTCTTAGTCCATATAGCTTACAGGTCTCCCGCCCAGTGGAAGAGACCATGCTTGGTTCCTGTAGCTGGACATAGGAGTCCTATTGGGCCCGCGCTCACAGGAGTTTTTACTTTTTTATTTATATTTTTTTTTTCTTCTTCTCGCTATCTAGCTCAATAGGTTTAGTGTCACAAATATAACTGGAGGGTAGTGGCTGGATAGCCTGCTGTAGAGGGGAGGGAGGCTCCACCTCCTGTACTTCTTTGAAGAATAGTTCCAGCCTACTGGGAGGAGCTGTCGCCTCCCCCATGGTGCTTGTAAGCTATATGGACTAAGAGAAAAGGGTTAAACGGGTAAGACTAAAATCTTTTTTTCTGTATATAAAAATATATATTAACAATGGTATGTAGACACCCCTCCTAATTATTGAGTTTGCTTTTCAGCCTCACCTATTGCTAACAGGTGTGTAAAGTTAAGCACATAGGCATGCCATCTCCATAGACAAACATTGGCAGTAGAATGGGTCGTACTGAAGAGCTCTGTGACTTTAAACACGGCACTGTCATAGAATGCCAATTTTGCCACAAGCCAGTTCTTGAAATTTCTGCTTTGCCAGATCTGCCCCGGTCCACTGTAAGTGTGATTATGAAGTGGAAGTGTCTAGGAGCAACAGCTGAACCACGAATCGGTAGTCTGTGCACACTCAGAGTTACGCTGTGTGTAGAGAGTAAAAAATGCCTGTCCTCTGTAGCATCACTTGGTACACCGTTCCAAACTGCCTCTGGAAGCAACATCACACGCACTGTGCGTCATTGGCTTCATGAAATGTGTTTCCATGGCCAAGCAGCTGCACACAAACTTAAGATCACTATGTATGACTTACAGCGTTTGCTATAGTGGTGTAAAGCACACCTCCGCTGGTCTCTGGAAATGTGTTCTGTGGGGTAATGCTTCACTATCTGGTAGTCTGACGGACAAATCTCTGTATGGCAGATTCCAGGAGAACTCTACCTACTAGAATGCATAAGGTCTACTGTAAAGTTTGATGGAGGAGTGATAATGGTCTAGAACTGTTTAGGGGAAGGTCCTTTCCTGTTCCAGCTCGACGATGGACCTTGCTTTGTGCACAAGGGCACAAAGTCCTGGTTTGACAAGTTTGGTGTGGAGCAACTCGAGTGGCCTGCACAGAGCCCTGGCCTTAACCCAACTGAACACCTTTGGGATGAATTGGAATGCCAATTGTGAGCCAGGCCTTCTTGTCCAAAATCAGTGCATAACCATGCAAGTGCTCTTTTGGCTGAATGGGCACAAATTCTCCAAAATTTTGTGGAACACCTTCCCAGAAGAGTGGAGGCTGTTATAGCTGCAAAGGGAGGGCCAACTACATATTAATGGTCATGGCCAATTTTATATTTAAAAAAAAAAAAAAAAAAAAAAAAAAAGTGCTCTTTTGCTTCTCTTTGCAACCAGCTTAATCACCATACTGGCATAAATAAAGAAGGCTGCTGATAACCTGGCGCTCTAACACAGGATGTGGCTGCTTGCCAAGTAGCCTGAATGAACAGTGTTCTGCCCTGAAGTTTGCTGATGACTCTCGTGGAAGAAGTGGACAGGCATAAACAAGGATCACCAACAAGAGGGAAAGGGGGAGGGCTAAAATAGTAGATTGGCAACTATGGCCAAATGGCAGCGCTGATCCTATGCAACTTTGAGATGAATAAAGTATTTATAAACTGGTGTAAAAGCCCGTGTACACGGGCCAAGGTCCTTGTAATGTTAAACCTTTGAGTGCTAGAGGGGTACTCATTGCATGCTTTGCAATGCATTGCGTACCCCTCTGACACTCAAAGGGTTAAGAGGCCGCTACCTCACTGCTCCACGTGATGCAGTCTTGCATCGCCTCACTCACGCAATGCAGTCATGTGGGCAGTCTTTACTGCGTATGACTGCATTGTGACAAACATCCTAGCGAATTATTATTTATAAATAGTAACATAGTAAATTAGGTTGAAAAAAGTTGTAAATCCCTCTGTAGAGAACAAATATCCTGTTCTGAATTAATTACCCTGCATAATTTAGTTTCGTCTGCAAATGTTGATGTTTTGCTTTCTATATCTATTTCCAGGTCACTTCTAAACATGTTAAAAAGCAGTGGACCAAGTACTGAACCCTGAGGTACTCCACTCACAACCTTACTATATTGGGGAATTGTCCATTTACAGCCCCACACTGTTCCCTATCCTTTAACCAGTTTTATATCCACATGGAAAGGTTATCTCCTAGCCCCAGTTTACTTATTTCATACCCCAGCCTCCTGTGTGCTATTGTATCAAATGCCTTTGCAAAATTTAGATATACTACATCAACTTCCTTACCAGGTTACTACCTACTACTTCATAGAAGCTGAAAAGTTTTGTTTGGCATGATCTATTCCTCATAAAAACCACATTTTTTCCTGCTCATCTTATTTTTGGTGTAATCCTGAATATAAATCCCTTTTTATCTGTTCTAGCAGTTTTCCCACTACAGAGGTCAAACTCGCAGGTCTGTAATTACCATATTCTTTTTTCAGGTCCCCTTCTTAAATAAAGGCACTACATTGGCTTTATGCCAATCCTGTGGCACTGAGCCTGTGATGATAGAATATTTAAAGAGTAAAAAGAGGGGTCTTGCTAAGACTGCACTGAGTTCCTGAAGAACCCTTAGATGTATACGATCATGACCCAGTACTTTTAGTCTTAAATTTTGTTCAGTCTTTTCATCACCTCCTCTTGTGTTAACCCAATATCTCATAATGCTATGGTTTTATTTATTTGTTGAGGCTCTTCTACCATTCCTTGTATATTCTGATGTAAAGAAAGTGTTTAGAACATCTGCCTTTTCCTTATCCTCTCTAATAAACTCACCCATCTCATTTTTGAAAGGTCCAGTGCACTTCCAAGTTTTTTTGCTATTTATGTATTTGAAAAACGTTTTTGGATTAGTCTTGTTGTTCTTTGCAGTTTGAGTTTCATTATCTATTTTTGCTAACCTAATTGCCTTTTTGCAATATTTGTTGCACTCCCTTGTTTCAAGAAATAATGTTCTGTTTCATCAGACTTATAGTTTAAATGCCTTTTTTTCTTTGCTATTTATTTTTTTACACTTGCCCCCATTTCTATTAATCCTGTCTCTCCAAAACAGAGAATAGTCCTCTATATTTACAGCCCAATCACGTGCATCATCCCACCATGTTTGACAATTATATCTAAATGTTCATTAACTGCCCGCAGTTTTAGTTCTCCCATTTTATCTACGATACTTCTTGTATTTGCCAACATACAATTAATTATTTACCTATTTTACCCACTACTTGCCTTTTTTCTGCTAAATCTTCATTTCATAGTAGTTCCTCCCTTTTGGCTGCATTCATCCCTGCCCCTTCTCCACCCCTGTGCTCATTTACTTGGACCCAGTTACTGTCTACCCCATATTTTCTGTCTATACCCTCCCCCCTTTCCTAGTTTAAAATCTCCTCCACCCTTCTTAGCATTATATCCCCTAGCACAGTGGCAACACTACCATGTGGGTAAACATGTTTGAGACCTAAAAAATAGTTTGTGGCTTCAGTTGCACTAAAAAATGTTTGTGCAGAAACTGGGACTGGCATGTCCACTGAAGATATTCCTTCTTTCTCTGAGTAAGGCAATAACTGTTGTAATACTTAAACAAGGCAATGATTCTAGTTGATGAGTCCTATATATCCAAATATGAATCTGTGTAGGTTATGAATATCTATTCAGATATCACTTGTTAAGCGATGCCAAAGTCTCTTCAATTGACCCTGCTGTTGAGCATTACTAGTGAGGCTTTAAACAATTGCATTTAGTTGCTTTGATTTAAACCGTTGGTCTAAGATCAGGTAAGGCCATAACCCCCCCCCCCCCTTTTACCCTGGAGAGGGGTACAGTTCATGGCTTCCTTTTGTCTCTTGCACTGTTCTCTGTGGCAACTACTAATCCTGTGGTGATCCTACTATCAAAGGCATCGTGTTGAGGGCTTACAGGAAATCTAGCATTCTATGTGGGTTGTCATTCACTCTTACAAGACCAGTATTTGCGTGATGAGCTCCTTAGATGTTAAATTGGTGTAAGTCTCACTTATTTGCCCTAGGCAAGAAAGCGGAGAATGTAGCTTTCAATTAGTCCAAAAGACAAAAGTCCATCAAGTTCAGCCTTTGCCAAAAAATTACCAAAATAAAAACCCCTTTGTTCGTTTAAAAGGACATTAATTCCAGTATATATAGGCATCCCTATTACCACTAGGGAAGCATCCTGGAGCAAGTTTAAAGCCGCATCCACATCCCTCATGTGATGGGCTCTTAGGTACCCTGCCTGCATGATCATCTGTTTTGGTCATGTGTGTTCTATTCATCTTTGTTTCTGGGCTCCTGGAATTAAGCTGTAGATCTTGTAAGGAGAGAGGTGGTCTTTCAAATGGCTGCTTCTCCCTGTAAAGCTGTGGCAGCTTCAAGCAGGGGTCTTCATCTGCTGCACTGGGACATGCTTATATATTGGTGGTAGTGATCCTTTTTAAAGCATATTACCAATTTTAGACAGGCATCAAGAATCCTTTGACTATGGGAAAGATAGATTTAATAAAAATTAAGCTCATGCTCCTACTTTTCAGGCCTCTCCTTTCTGGATCCTGTAATCCACTTTTCTCTGTTGGTCAGTACAGGTTACTGGTAACTTTGGGAGGTGATCCACCCCTTAGTAGGCACAATTCTCAAAGTGTATGCAGGGGGTGGAGCCTCTGTTCTCTCCTTGGCTGCAGCTAGCCAATCAGTTCTAGAAAGATTTGTTCCTTGGTGAAGACACCAGGCTGGGAACTGTTCTGCTATAGTTTTAGAATCTTTTTTATTTTTCTGTTAGATATGGAATACCACCATTAGACGGATTACCATGCCTGACAAATGCCCTTAGATGTGGCTAGCTCAGTGTCCAGGTGCTTTTTTTGGTCCTTAAGCCCTGAGGGGGAAAATCTTGATTTCAAGTGCTTCCCCAGGAGTTACCAACTGAGGTAATTCTTGCCCCATGGTAATCTGAAGACAGAATATCTGCAGGAAAGGTGAGCTACCCTTTGAGTGCTGCAGGTCCACTTGTCCCACAGTGCCCCTCCGCACAGGGGTGTATTTCTGGAGTTCCTAATGCACACTCCTGCACTCTTGGGTATATCTGTATGTCTGTTTGGGTATTTGGAGCAGGTTTATGTGGTAACTTTAACCCTTCAACTGCTGGTTTGAAACTTTTTTGGGGTTTATAGCACTTTTCCTACTGGATTAGTGTTTTCTGGGTATCCTCACATGTTCTGTGGATGTTTTACACTTTTTTATGTTTTACTTTAATATTTGTTAAAATTGTGTACTGAGACTTTAAGCCGTGCTTTACCTCATAGACGCCATTGCTCCATTCACTTCTATGGAACCAGACTGTTTGGGATGTATCTCTACCTTTGCTCTATCATCCGGTTCATGTTTCTAGTGTCTTGGGGGGGGGGGGGGGCTCAGGGGGCTTCGGGCACTGTTTTAGGGTACTTATTGGAAAAACTACATTTCCCACGAGCACTTGCTTCACGCCATTGTTTCTGATTGGCTCCCGCTGCGGCAGCAATTTTGTGAGTGTTTCTGGGTGAGTATCCTACGTAGGGCTTGGACACTCCTTCTCTCCTCTGCAGAGTAACCCTTCACCTGCCAGATAAGTTTATTTTAGCGATTTCCAGGGTGAAACTTTAATCCTACACACTATAATTGGGTGATTTATTGTACAGTTGGTTATTTTGACTCTGTGAGAATGTCTATACCGCTGGAACTAGGGGCTAGACCTAAGACTAAAGAGGCTGGGGTCTCTGTATCCCCCATTGCGCATTGCTCTTCCTGTCACTCAGGGCTACTTTGAGAATATTCAGGTCACTTAAGCCCAGCATGTTCTGATGTCCCTGACACCATTCCAGGGACCTCCAGCCATGCTATTGAGCCAGCTTGGGTGCAAGAGTTTAAGGCTGCGACTAGAGACCTTAGGTCTAAATTAAAACTCTTTCCATCCCAAATACAGGGCGCCTTTCAGGCTTGGCAGGCCCCCTCCTCAGTCAGGTCTTCCCTGCCTAAACCTCAGGGAGTACCTGATGTGCCAGATTCCTCTGAGGAGGAACTGCTGGTGGACTAGGATGTTGAGGAATGTTCTGTGTTGGAGTCCTCTCAGTTTCTTGGAGACCCTTTTGAAGCTGAACCTGAACCCTTCGCTGAGGGCCTAATCAGGGCTGTCTTAACTACTCTTAACATTCCCCTGGTTGAAGAGGTTCTTTCTGATCCCTCTGACATATTCCAGGTGCCGGCTAAGTCCCTTGCATACTTTCCACCTAACCCCACTCTCGACTGCCATGTGTCTGAGAAGTGGAAATCTCCTGACAAGAAAGCTTCCAGAAAATTTGATAAGCTTTATCCCTTTTCTGAGGCTGCGCTTGCTCAGTGGGTTCATCCTCCTAAAGTGGACACCCCTATTTCCAGACTATCCAAATCTACTGCGTTACCAGTCTGATGCCTCTGCTCTGAAGGACTGGACTGATAAGAAGCTTGAGGTTCCCCTCAAGTTTATTTTTGCCACTGCTGGTTCTGATATGTGTCTAGCATTTGCTGCTGCGTGGGTGAACAGGGCCATTGCGGTCTGGACTGAGCAGCTCTCCAAGGCTGTCATTCAGGATGCCCCTGTTTCGGATAAGTTGTGTCTACTTGCCAACATATCTAAGGCACAACACTATGTTTCTCCTGCCTTGTCTGATGCCATCCGCATGATGGCTAGGGTTTCCACCATGTCTGTGGCGGCCAAACGAGCTCCTTGGCTCAAGATTTGGTCTGCTGACACGGCTTCTAAGAAAGTCTTACTTTCACTGTCGTCCAATACAGGTCACTGGTACAATGGGAGGCGATCTGCCCCTTTAATAGGCAGGAACATTCATTCAAATGTATGCAGGGGGTGGAGCCTCCCCTCCTACTTAAGCTGCCTTCAGGTCAGAGCCAAGCTAGATTGATTTGTTCCTGTGTGCTGTGCACACCAGGTGGAGAACATCTCTCATTCAACTTTAGTTTTTTTATTGTTTTTCTTCAAATATGGAATACCACCATTAGGAGGGTGACCATGGCTGTGAATTGCCCTCACCAAAGTGCCTAGTGCAGCTTCCAGGGATTTTCTGGTGGACCTTATGCCCTGAAGAGGGAACAGCTTGGGTCAAGTAGCTTCCCTGCTGGGGAATTTGCCTCTGGTTAATTCCTATTTCAACATGGTCACCTGAAGACAGAAGTTCTGCAGAAAGGTGAGCCACCCTTTGAGTGCTGAAGGTCCACTTGTCCCCACAGTGTCCCTTACTTGGGCTTGTATTTGGGAGTTTGCATTTTGCACTCCAGCACTCATAGGGTGTTTTTATTTCTATTGCTTGTATTTATGCAATTTCTGTGGTATTCCCTGGGTTTTGGAGCTTTGGAATATTATTTTCTCATGTTTCTCATGTGTTAAAAGTATGTTTGGTGTACTTTCTATTTCAGAAATACTTTATTAATATTTGATGTTCCGCGCCTTTAAGCGCGCCTTTTACCGCATAGACGCCATTGCTCCTTTACTCTCTATGGGTTTGCACAGTGTGGGACATATCTCTGGAACCGCTTATCACAGCAACTTCAGAGAGGGCTCATTTTGTTGGTCTTCCCCTGCTCTATCATCCGGTGGCTAGTTTCGGGGTGTGGGGAGTTTGGGGGGGCTTCGGGCACTGTTTGGGGTACTTCTGAGAGAAAACTACATTTCCCATGAGCGCCCATTTTGCGCTCGTTTTCTGATTGGCTGCAGTCGCGGCAGCCATTTTGTGGTGTTATTCTCAGCGAGTATACTACGCAGGGACCGAGCCTTCTCTCCTCTCAGCAGATTAACCCTTCGCTGGCCAGATAAGTCCGATTTTAGACATTTCTGGGGTGAAACTTTAAACTTTCACACTTCTACTGGGTGATTTTTCTTAGTGGTGTATATCTGACGCTGTGAGCATGTCTACTCCACTGGAGTCAGGGGCTAGACCCAAGACTAAAGAGGCTGGGGTGTCTATTTCCCCCATTGCGTTTTGCTCCTCTTGTCACTCTGGGCTGCCTAGAGAATTTTCAGGTCATTTATGCCCAAAATGTACAGATAGTCATGATAGCAACCCTGGTCTTCCCAGCTACGCTATTGAGCCAACTTGGGTGAAAGAGTTCAAAGCTGCCACTAGGGATCTCAGATCCACTCTCCAACTCTTTCCCTCTCAGGTTCAGGGGGCTCTACAAGTCTGGCAGACCCCCTCCTCAATCAGGACCTCCCTGCCTAAGCCACAGGGAGCTCCTGATGTTTCTGATTCTTCTGAGGAAGAACTTTTACTAGATTCTGATGCTGAGGAAGGCACGGTTATTGAATCTAATAGGTCCATTGGGGACCCTTATGAATGTGACCCTGAGGTTTCTGCTGAGGGTTTGATTAGAGCGGTGTTAACCACGCTCAACCTTCCTCTGACTCAGGAATCTACTCATGATCCAACTGACGTTTTTCAGAAACCATCTAAGGCGGTTATGTTTTCCAACTAACCCTACTCTTGCCCGTCTAGTCTCTGATGCGTGGAGGAATCCTGAAAAATCCTCTTCTGTGTCCAAAAAGTTTGCTAAGCTTTACCCTTTTCCTGAGACTGAACTGGCAAAATGTGTTCATCCTCCTAAAGTGGATGCTCCTGTTTCTAGATTATCCAAATCTACTGCTTTAGCTGTATCTGATGCCTCTGCCCTGCAGGACTGGACGGACAAAAAGTTAGAGATTTCTCTTAAATCCATTTTTGCCTCCATTGGCACTGCCATGCGTCCAACCTTTGCAGTGGCGTGGGTTAATAGAGCTATCGCAGCCTGGACTGAACGACTGACTGAGGCGGTTCGCTAGGATGCGCCAGTGTCTGAGCAGTTACAACTTCTTGCTAATATAGCAGAAGCCCAGAATTATGTTTCTGACGCTGCCTTTGATGCTGTGCGCATGATGGCAAGGGCCTCTACTTCCTCCATGGTGGCTAGACGTGCTCTTTGGCTGAAAATTTGGTCTGCTGATACTGCCTCTAAGAAAGCCTTACTTTCTTTGCCCTTTCAGGGGAACTTGTTGTTCGGTTCTGAACTTAAGGAGATGATTAGTGAGGCTACTGGTGGTAAAAGTACTCTTCTATCATCAGTCTTCAAGAAGAAGTTTCCAGCCAAATGCAATCGGTCCTTTCGTTCCTTCCAGACTGAGACACGCTCCACGTCCCAGACAGGTCTGTCCTCCACTCTCTCCTCCTCCAAGCCCAAACAGTCCTGGAAGCCCAAAGTTGCCCCTAAGGCCAAGACCTCCAAAACTGCTTCGGCATGACTCACCGAACCCGGGTCCGCATCCGGCTGTAGGTGGACGTCTCCACATCTTTCGCCGGATTTGGGAGGAGTCAGTGACGGACCCATGGGTAATTCAGGTGGTATCAGAGGGGTGCAGGATCCCTTTCTCTTCCCTTCCTCCTTTCCGGTTCCATTTTACTTGTCCGTCTCAGGAACCTACAAAAAGACGTCTGTTCGACAACGCTATTCAGGATCTTTTGGACAAAGAGGTCCTGGAATTGGTTCCACCAGAGGACACAGGTTCCGGATTTTATTCCAACCTGTTCGTTGTGGCCAAAAAGGACGGAGGCGCTCGTCCTATCTTGGATCTCAAGGATCTCAATTCCTTTGTTGTGAGTTCCCACTTTCGCCAGGAATCCCTGCTCTCTGTGATAGCCGCAATGTCTCCAGGGGAGTTCCTTGCCTCCCTGGACCTTCAGGATGCGTATCTTCACATCCCTATTCATCCAGAGAGCAGACGGTATCTCAGGTTTGCCTGTCACAAGGTCCACTTTCAGTTTTCAGCTCTTCCCTTTGGACTGACTTCAGCTCCTCAGGTTTTTCAGAGGGTATTGGGAGCTTTGATAGCTGTGCTTCATCGAGATGGTGTCGGGGTGACTCCCTACATGGACGATCTGCTCCTGAAAGCTTCATCTGCAGAGATTCTCCACCAGCAGCTGCAGCTGTGTATACACACACTGAATCGCCACGGCTGGATTGTGAATCTGGACAAGTCAGACTTGGTCCTATCTCAACGGCTCCTCTTCTTGGGTCTCCTGTTCGACACTCAGCAGTGCATGGTGTTTCTACCAGAGGAAGTTGCTTATCAGATTGCTATCCGAGTAGCCAAGATCCTGGAATTCGACAGGGTTCCAGTGCCGAAGTTGACCTCTCTGGTGGGGAAATTCATTTCCACAATAGAGGCGGTGCTATTTGCTATGGCACACACCAGGGAACTTCAGAGGTTTGTGATCCAGACGTGCAAGAATCATCCAGATCATCAGCATCTTTCAGTCTCTCTGCCTCCTCATGTCGAGTTGAGCCTGCAGTGGTGGTTGGACTTGTCTCATCTCCCTATTGGACCACAGTCACGACGGATGCCAGCCTCCGGGGATGGGGAGCTGTGTTGGGTCGTTTCAGTGCTCAGGGGAAATGGGGACTGGAAGAATCTCTTCTCTCCATCAGTGTTCTGGAACTTCGTGCCATACTTCTTGCCCTGAGGCACTGGGAATCTCAGCTGGAAGGCTGTCCAGTCAGAGTGGAGTCCGACAACGCCACCGCAGTGGCTTACATCAACAGACAAGGCGGCACAAAAAGTCTCACCGCTTGGTTAGAGGTCAAAGCCTTTTTATCCTGGGCAGAAGATCATGTGCCAGTCATCTCAGCAATACACATTCCAGGCGTAGACAACGTCATGGCAGACTTTCTCAGTCGTCACACAGTCGACAGCGGAGAATGGGCGCTTCATCCAGAGGTGTTTCTCCTTCTCACCCAGAGGTGGGGGGTGCCTGTAGTGGATCTGATGGCTACCAGACACAACAGGAAGGTGCCGGTGTTTTGCTCTCGGTGGAGGGACCCCCTCGCTCTAGCAGTGGATGCCTTGTCGATCCCTTGGAACTTTCCTCTGCCTTACATCTTTCCTCCTCTTCCTCTGTTGATCAGAGTAATCCAGAAGCTGAAGTTGGAGCGTTGTCCTGTCATTCTGATCACTCCGAATTGGCCTCGTCTGTCCTGGTATCCGGAGCTGCTAGCCATGTCTGTGTCGGATCCTGTTCCGCTTCCTGCCCGTCCAGATCTACTTCTTCAGGGTTATCTGTGGAAGGAGGATGTCCAACATCTCCATTTGATGGCTTGGAGGTTGAATCCTCGATTCTAAAGAAGAAAGGGTTTTCCTCTTCTGTGGTGTCTACGATGCTTAGAGCTCGAAAGCCTGTGTCTTCCAAGATTTATCATCACATATGGTCAACCTTCGTTGCATGGTGTGCTGAAAAGGATCTGTCACTTGATTTCCATCTTCCCACGGTCCTGGCCTTTTTGCAGGATGGGGTTTTCTTCCAAGGTGTGGCTCATGCTCGGCCTGCCTTCAAGAGTCCAGCCCCTCAGTGGGACCTCAATTTGGTGCTGGGGGTTCTCCAGAGACCCCCGTTTGAATCCTTGGCTTCTATTCCTTTACGTCTCTTGACCTGGAAAATGGCCTTCCTTTTGGCTATTGTCTCAGTTCGCCGGGTAGCAGAGTTACAAGCTCTGTCTTGTAAACCTCCTTACTTGGTGTTTCACAAGGATAAGGCAGTGCTTCGCAGTTCCAAGGAGTTTTTACCCAAGGTTGTCTCCGGATTTCATATCAATCAGGAGATTGTGGTTCCCTCTTTCTGCCCTAACCCTTCCTCTGACAAGGAAAGAGATCTCCATTTATTGGATGTTGTGCGTTGTCTTAAATTTTATGTTCATCGCACTGAGTCTATCAGGAAGTCTGACGCCTTGTTCGTCGTTCCTGAGGGGCCTAGGGCAGGGAGACCGGCATCCAAGGTAACTATTGCCTCTTGGATTAAATCTACCATCCGTGAAGCCTACAAATTGCGGAATAAGCACGTTCCCTTCAGTGTTACTGCTCATTCCACCAGATCTATTGGGGCCTCTTGGGCCTACAAGAATCAGGCATCTGCTGATCAACTGTGCAGAGCGGCCACTTCGTCCTCTGTGCACACATTCTCGAAGCACTATCGGGTTGATGTACTGGCCTCGGCTGATGCCAGCTTTGGAAGGAAGGTCCTGGAGGCAGTTTTGCCTGTTTAGGACTTCTATGTACACTAAACAACGGATGAGCCACCAGCTGGAATAAACTACTGGGTAATGATAACATAATAGTTAGGTGCTCTCTAGAGAACAAAATCATAAATACATAACTAGGATAAAGAAATCCCAGAACAAAGAATTCACTTAATGAGGCACTCAACCCAAAATTAGAAAAATATATCACTTTATTATTACAAACAAACGTGCACAGGTTTGGCAATAAAACATACTTAAAATCAAAGACAAAAGGTGGGGGACCATCAAATATAATACAGCATAAAGTGCAAATAAATCCTGACTGATTGACAATAATAATCTATATAATACAGAATAATATCACCTAAAGTGCAAGTGCAAATTAAAGACTCAGTCCATTATTCATAGGACAACGTGAATACACAAATACATTGTGACATCCTATGAAGAAATACATAACACCATAATATACAAATCGTCAATGAAGTAAAGTATAAAGTATCAAAAAGGTCACCCCCACCTCGAGCCACACTCCCAACGAGTATCGCCAAACGGCTTCGTCAGGGGATATGGAAAATGAAGACCACAGCGTTTAAATACCCATACTTGCCAATGAGAGGAGGCATACGATAAATGCGTCATCCAATCGCGCTCGCACCTCATCCCAAAGTATGGGAGCAGAACGGACGCGATAAATCACGCATAAAGATGCAGCAGCAGCCCATAACACATATATTGTTGAGTAAAATATCATACACCACTGATCAGAGGAACATAATAGATTACCAAAACCATTGACCAGCGAAAAATGATAAACAGCAAGTGCTTCCGGGGTACAGATCACAGACGTTTCAAATACTAATCCAATACATCATGTGCAGTAAACCACTACAAGTTACCATGGTTATAATCACCGCTGTAAAGAAACACTTCCGAGGCACAACTCACAGACGTCTTTAAATACTGATCTGACATGTCATACACAAGCGCAAATAAAGCCCTGCGAGTTACCAGGTGACATTCACCACTATAACCCTAACAAATCTAGAAATAGACGCATATAATATGTATCCAAAAACTTATTATAAGATAAGAAATAATGGAATGATTTATAATATTGATGTAACATTATAAGCGCAATGGATGAAAAAGACCATAAAGATCAATACGTCGATAACAAAAATTCTGACAGTAGATACAAGGTGGTAGGTATGTTAAGCGCAATAAATGGAAATGACCATAAAGATCAATATGCCGATAACAGATTCTAACGGTAAATGCATGACGGTGAGTATATAAGCGCAATAAATTGAAATGACCATAAAGATCAATACGCCGATGACGAAAAATATAATAAGTGTATAGCAGTAAAATATATACTGAAGATACATTTATCAAAACATAAAGAGTCACGAAAACGAGTCACATTACCAAGAAGAGTAACTAACAATTTGAAATACAAATATCATATTGACAATAGCCACCATGACACAAGACAGACTTTAGACAATGCGCGTGTAATAAATGTGATCATAGGGCGGATCTAAGTAAAATATACTCAAATATAGAGTATTTGACATCACATGCGCAATGAATCAGAAAAATCACAGTGATAAATACGCCGAAAACAAAAATATATTAATTGTGTTGTTATGGAATGCCACTGCAACAAAAAGAATGTATATTACAAACACACATATACCTCCCCCCACCAGCAAAAAACACAGTGGTCACAATCCTACATAAAATGACATGAAAACAATTGTAATGCACAAAAAATACAAAAATAATATAAGTCCTCTGTAAGGCTTGTGATCTTGAAATGTCCAGAGTATTCAAATCCATCTTCAAATTCCTCAAATACAATCCTCAGGAGAACAAGATGGTTATCAATACCCTACCAAAAAAGGGGAAATAGAAAAAAACATAATAATATTTTATTGACTCATATAACTGGTGAAGAGCATGTCTTCATTCATTCCCTTAGGATGACAACTCTGAAGCATATAAATCCACCAAGTTTCCCTCTTCAATAAGGTTTTTGTCATATCACCCCTACGAATCCCCAAATTGATTTTTTCCAGGCCTAACACTTTTAATCCCTTAGTAGACCCAGCATGATGGGTCAAAGTAACTCCCTTACCTGCATCTTTCTGCATTTCGAATCAAAGAGAGGTGCTTCTGGATACGTGACTTCATCATCTGTCCAGTCTGTCCCACATAATACATATCACAAGGACACCTAATAGCATAAATGCAATTCATCGTTTTACAATTTACAAAGTCCCTTAAGGTGAGGTCCCTCTTTAAAACTGGACTAAAAATCATCCTACTGGACTCAGTGAACTGACAAATAGTACAAGAACCACAAGGAAATGTACCAATCAATTTCTGTCCTCCTACATACCTTCTCTGTGTGCCAAGATGACTATGAACCAAAAGATCACCCAAATTCTTAGAGCTCCTGGCTATCAAGGAAGGTGAAGAATCCAAGACAGGAGAAAGAGTTTCATCACTTTGCAAAATATGCCAATACTTCTGAAACAAAAAAGAAACCGATTGCCACTGAGCATTAAATGTAACAATAGGTTTAATTGTCTTTAGGCTAAGCTTACGTTGCTTACCAATATTCAACAGGGTATCACGTGTTGTAGATTGTGCTCTCTGAAAGCCCTTCTTTAAGCAAGAAACAGGATAACCTCTGCTCGATTATACAAATCCTGAGAATGTCTGAAAAAATATGCGTCCGAAGAACAATTTCTTCGAACACGAAGGTATTGGCCAATCGGAATAGCCTTTTTCATATAATCCGGATGTGAACTGGAATAATGCAATAAAGCATTAACTGCGGTCGGCTTCCTGTATAAATCTGTCTGCAAAAAACCACAATCAATATTGATGGTAATATCCAAAAAATCAACAGACTGAGGAGAAAAATGATGCGACAAACTAATATTAAGATCATTGTTGTTTAATACCTGAATAAAATCCTCACAGGAAGAACCAGAACCTCTCCAAAGAAAAAATGTCGTCTATATACCGAAACCAAACCAGTATATTTGCAGTCCAAATTTCCATATTTTCTCCAAAAACAATCTCTCTCCCACCAACCCAAAAAAAGGTTGGCAAAAGGAGCACATTTTGCCCCCATTGACGTTCCCTGCAATTGTAAGAAGAACTCGGAGTCAAAAACAAAATAGTTGTGTTTTAGCACAAATCTAAGAAGATTTAACAAAAAATCACAAAATCCCAATTCACCCATCATATTCGACTGGCGTAAAAAATAAGAAGTTGCCTCCAGTCCCCGCTCATGACCTATACTGGAGTACAAAGACTCCACATCACAGGTCACAAGCAGGGTACCCGGCTCAACTTCAATTTCCCTCAATTTGGCCAACAAATCTGCAGAGTCGCGCAAATAAGAGCTCAATGATAACACCAAAGGCTGTAAGAAAAAATCTATAAAGGTACATACCTTCTCACAGAGTCCACCAATCCCCACAACAATGGGTCTACCAGGGGGATTCTCTCTATCCTTATGGATTTTTGGCAATACATAAAATGTCGGAACAATAGGAAAATCCACTTTTAGAAAATCATACTCCTTCTTAGTGACCAATCCAGAATCCCAAGCATCAATAAGAATCCGATCCAACATAGTTTTAAAACTACCTGTAGGATCAGAAGGAAGCCTATGGTAAACATCCTTATTATATAATTGCCTATGCACTTCTGCAACATATTGTTAGGTGATATTATTCTGTATTATATAGATTATTATTGTCAATCAGTCAGGATTTATTTGCACTTTATGCTGTATTATATTTGATGGTCCCCCACCTTTTGTCTTTGATTTTAAGTATGTTTTATTGCCAAACCTGTGCACGTTTGTTTGTAATAATAAAGTGATATATTTTTCTAATTTTGGGTTGAGTGCCTCATTAAGTGAATTCTTTGTTCTGGGATTTCTTTATCCTAGTTATGTATTTATTGTTTAGGACTTCTATTCTGTGATCCTTAGTGCTTCTTTACTGTTGAGCCCTGTTGGTTCTAGTTCAGTGTGCTGTGTTAGTTTGGGGGTTTGTTTTTCCCCCTGGTTGGTGTCCGTTGACACTTCTGTTACTGGGCTATATGATTAATTGGTTCATAGCAGTTCTAGTGACTTGGGTCTTGCGCCTGGTCCTTGCCTTACTTCCCGCCTCAGGGACAGCTCAATGTTTGTACATCCCATTGTACCAGTGACCTGTATTGGACGACAGTGAAAATAGGATTTTAGTCTTACCTGTTAAATCCTTTTCACTTAGTCCATACAGGTCACTGGTCTCCCACCCTGTCAAGGGACCATGCTTGGCTCTCCTGTGGCATTCAGTGGGAGACCTTCGGGGCATGCTCACAGGAGTCTTCCTTTTCTTGCTTACCTCTGGTCAGTTTAAGTGTCTCAAATCAATCTAGCTTGGCTCTGGCCTGAAGGCAGCTTAAGTAGGAGGGGAGGCTCCACCCCCCTGCATACATTTGAATGAACCTGCCTATTAAAGGGGCGGATCGCCTCCCATTGTACCAGTGACCTGTATGGACTAAGTGAAAAGGATTTAACAGGTAAGACTAAAATCCTATTTTCCCTGCCTTTTCAGGGTACCTCCTTGTTTGGGCCAGATCTTACGGATCTGATCAGTGAAGCCACTGGGGGCAAGAGTACACTTCTACCCTTGGTTCCTAAGAAGAAGTTGTCGCTTAAGCGTGACCAGCTTTTTAGTTCCTTCCAGAATGACACGTCCGGCGAACCAAACAGTTCCCTCAGCTCTGCGTACATCCTCAAAGCCCAAGGTCTCCTCCAAGCCCAAGGCTTCCAAGATTACTTCGGCATGACTCGCCAAACCCAGGTTCGCACTCCGCTGTGGGTGGTCGTCTGCGACACTATCACAGCGAGTGGGAGGATTCTGTGGTGGACCCATGGGTTTTACAGGTGATGAAGGAAGGGTACAAGATCCCTTTCATTTCTCTTCCTCCCTTTCGTTCGTCCTCATACTCCTCAGGGTACAGAGAAACGCTGTCTATTCGACAGAGCTGTTCAGGCTCTTCTGGACAAGGATGTTCTAGAGCCAGTGCCTTTCCAGGACAGGGGTTCGGGGTTCTACTCAAACCTCTTTGTAGTCGCCAAAAAGGACGGCGGCTGTCACCCTATTTTAGACTTTAATGACCTCAATTCCCTTGTGACCCGGGCTCATCGCCAGGAGTCTCTGCACACAGTGATTGCTGCTATGTCCCCGGGGGGAATTCCTCGCTTCTTTGGATCTGCAGGACATGTATTTGCACATTGCCATTCATCCAGAGAGCCGGCAGTACCTCCAGTTTGCCTGTGACAGGGGACATTTTCCGTTCTCAGCCCTTCCGTTTGGGCTGACGGCTCCTCAGGTTTTCAACCGTGTCCTGGGCGCCTTGATATCTGTCCTCCACTGGAACGGCTTCAGGGTTATGCCATACATGGACGACTTGCTTCTGAAAGCCACCTCTGCAGACCACCTTCTTCAGCAAGTTCAGGATTGCGTTCAGGCTCTCACCTGTCACGGGTCGATCATCAACTTGGACAAGTCGGATTTTGTCCCATCCCAGCTTCTGGTCTTCCTGAGCCTTCTCTGACCCTCAGAAGAGCATGGTGTTCCTCACGGATGAGGTGGCTCACCAGATCGCTCAGAGTTTCAGCGATTCTGTCTCAGAATCCAGTTCCTCTCCAGAAGCTGTCATCTCTGGTAGGGAAATTCATTTCTACCATAGAAATGGTTCCGTTTGCCATGGCGCACACCAGAGAACTCCAGAGGTTCATGATCCGGTTGACCCTTGGACACCTGGATCTTCGGAAGTCTTTGTTTCCCTTCCTCTTCATGTGGAGCTGAGCTTGTCATGGTGGCTCAACCTTTCCAACCTGCTGAAGGGCAAGTCCTTTCTGGTGACGTTTTGGACCAAGGTGACGATGGATGCCAGCCTCTCCGACTGGGGTGCGGTCCTGGGACGTTTGAGCGCTCAGGGTCGGTGGTCTCCAGAGGAGTCTCTTCTTCCAATCAACATTCTGGAGCTTCGGGTGATGTTTCATGCCCTGAGACATTGGACTTCTCAGCTCGAAGACTGTCCAGTAAGAGTGGAGTCAGAGAATGCCACGGCCTTGGCGTACATCAACAAGCAGGGCGGAACAAGAAGTCTCGCTGCTTGGTTAGATGTCAAGGCTATTTTGTCCTGGGCAGAAGATCACATGCCAGCTATATCCGCGGTTGTACATTCCAGGCGTAGACAACGTCATGGAGGACTTCCTCAGTCGACACACAGTGGACAGCGGAGAGTGGAGGTTGCATCCGCAGGTGTTTCAACTCATTGTTCAGCGATGGGGTCCCCCTTACATCGACCTGATGGTGACAAGACACAACAGGAAGGTTCCAGTGTTTTGCTCTCGGTGGCAGGACCCTCTGGCTCTAGCGGTGGATGCAATGTCCATTCCTTGGACCTTTCCTCTGGCTTACATCTTTCCTCCCCTTCCCATGTTGCACAGGGTGTTACGGAAGCTACCACTGGAGCATTGCCCAGTCATTCTGATTGCGCCATACTGGCCTCGCCAGTCTTTGTTTCAGGAGCTTGTGGACTTGTCAGTAGTGGAGCCCTTTCGGCTTCCCGACTGTCTGGATCTTCTACAGAGTTACCTGTGGAAGGAGGATGTGCATCGGCTAGCATTGACGGCTTGGAATTTGAATTCTCAATATTGAAGAAGGGCTTCTCTTCTGGTGTGGTAGCCACTATGCTTAGTGCCTGCATGCCTATTTCTTCCAAGCTCTACCATCGTGTCTGGTCGACCTTTCCTTCCTGGTGTGCTGGCAGGGACCTGTCTTGGGACTTTGACTTGCCTACGGTCCTGGCCTTTTTGCAGGATGGTGTGGATAAGGGCCTCAGTTTGAGTTCCCTTAAGGTTCAGACTTCTGCACTTTGTTTTCTTTCAGAGACGCATTGCCATCCTTCCTGATATCAAGATTTTCTACCAGGGCGTTGCTCCTACTCATCCTGTTTTCAAGTCTCCCACTCCTCAGTGGGATCTTAGCTTGGTTTTGGCCGTCCTTCAGCGCCCTCCTTTCGAGCATTTGGCTACTATTCCTCTGCCTCTGTTGACATGGAAAATGGCTTTTTTCCTGGCGATTGTCTGTTCTCTGTGTTGCGGAGTTACATGCTCTGTCCTGTAAACCACCTTATTTGGTGTTTCACAAGGGCAAGGCGGTGCTTCACACTTCTCAGGAGTTTCTACCAAAGGTGGTCGCTGAGTTCCACATCAATCAGCATATTATGGTGCCCTCTTTCTTTCCTGACCCAACCTCTGACAAGGAGAGGGATCTCCACTTGTTAGACGTGGTGCGTTGTCTCAAGTTTTATGTGCATCGCACCGAGTCTGTCAGGAAATCTGATGCTTTTTTCGTCATTTCTGAGGGTCCTATGGCAGGAAGACCTGCATCCAAAGTGACTATTGCTTCTTTGATCAAGTCCACTATCCGCAAGGCTTATGAGTTGAGGAAGAAGCCTGTCCCTTTCAGGGTCCCGGCTCATTCCACTCATTCTATTGGGGCCTCTTGGGCTTATAAGAATCAGGCCTCCGCTGATCAGTTATGCAAGGCGGCCACTTGGTCGTCTGTGCACACGTTTTCAAAGCACTACCGTGTAGATGTGTTGGCATCTGCTGATGGCAGCTTTGGGAGGAAGATCCTGGAGGCAGTATTGCCTGTCTAGGATTTTCCTTGGTTCTTAGTGCATCCTTCTCTGTTGAACCCAGTTGGTTCTAGTTCAGTGTGCTGTATAACGTTCCTGGGGTGCCGTTACCCCTGTTTGGTGTCCGTTGACACTTAAGTAGTTGTGCTATCTCTGATCTGATGGTTCATATATGTTCTGGCGACTTTGGGGGCCTTGCATCTGGTCCTTGCCTTCTTCTCGCCTCTGGGGAACTCAATGGTTGGATATCCCAGAGTTACCAGTAACCTTTATTGGATGACAGAGAAAAGAGGATTTTAGTCTTACCTGTTAAATCCTTTTCTCTTAGTCCATACAGGTTACTGGTCTCCCACCCTGTCAAGGGACCATGCTTGGCTCTCCTTTGGCATTATGTGGGAGTCCTTCGGGGCATGCTCACAGGAGTCCTCTTCCCTTCTACTGTCTAGTCATCTTAGTGTCTCAAATCTTTCTGGAGCTGGTTGGCTAGCTGCAGCCAAGGAGGGAAGGGAGGCTTCACCCCCTGCATACACTTTGAGAACTTGTTCCTGCCTACTAAGGGGCGGGTCGCCTCCCAGAGTTACCAGTAACCTGTATGGACTAAGAGAAAAGGATTTAACAGGTAAGACTAAAATCCTCTTTTTTTTTTTTTTTTTTTTTTTTTTTTTTTTCCTCTTTTGTCCAATACAGTTTACTGGTAACTTTGGGTAGGTGATCCGCCCCTTTAAGTAGGCAGGAACAAGTCTAGAAATAACTGCAGTGGATGGAGCCTACCTTCCCTCCTTGGCTGCAGCTAGCCAACCAGCTCTAGAAAGATTTGTTCCTTGGTGAAGATAACACAGGCAAGAGAACAGGTCTGCTTTAGTTTTAGAAACTTTTTTATTTTTCTGTTAGATATGGAATACCACCATTAGGCGGGTTACCATAACTGACAATGCCCTAAGATGTGGCTATCTCCGTATCCAGGTGCTTTCTGTGGGTCTTAAGCCCTGAGGGGAAAAATCTTGATTCCAAGTGCTTCCCCAGGAGTTGCGCACTGAGGCTACTTCTTACTACATGGTAATCTGAAGACAGAAGATCTGCAGGAAAGGTGAGCAACCCTTTGAGTGCTGCAGGTCCACTTGTCCTACAGTGCCCCTCCGCACAGGGGTTATTCCTGGGAGTTCTTATTGCACACTCCTGCACTCACTGGGCCTTTTTGTTATGTCTGTCAGTGTTTGGAGCATCTGTATGTGGTAAATTAACCCTTTAACTGCTGGTTGGCACTTTTTGGGGTGGTGATTGGCACTTTCCCTACTGGGTTCAGTGTTTTCTGGGTCTAATTACATGTTCTAGTGATGTTTCATGTATTTTTATTTCTCAGTTGTATCTTTGACAAAACTGAGTACCTCATAGACGCCATTGCTCCATAATCTTCTATGGGACTGTACAGTTTGGGACATATCTCTGCAACCGCTCAATGTAGCGACTTCAGAGATGGCTCATTTTAATTGTCTGACCTTGCTGTATCATCCTGTTCACATTGCAAGTGTGTTGGGGGGGCTCAGGGGCACTGTTGGGGTACTTATTCTGGGAAAACTACATTTCCCATGAGCGCTTGCTTTGCACTTGTTTTTGATTGGCTCCTGCCACGGCAGCCATTTTGTGAGCTTTACAGAACGAGTATCCTACGCAGGGCTTGGACTTTCCTACTCTCCTCTGCAGATTAACCCTTTGCCTGCCAGATAAGTGTTTTAGCTTTTTCTGTGGTGAAATTTTAATCTTACATACTGTAAATTGGGTGATTATTCTGAACATTGTTGACACTGTGAGAATGTCTATTCCGTTGGAACTTGGGGCCAGGCCTAAGACTAAGGACACTGGGGTCTCTGTATCTCCCATTGCTCCTCATGTCATACAGGGTTGCCTAGAGAATTCTCAGGTCATTTATGCCCAGCATGTTCTGATGTCCCTGAGACTATCCCAGGGACCTCCGGCCATGCATTAGAGCCAGTTTGGTTGCAGGAGTTCAAGGCTGCTACCAGGGACCTCAGGTCTACGTTGTAACTCTTTCCATCCCAGTTACAGGGGGGGGGGGGCTTCCATTCTTGGAAGACCCCTTCCTCAGTCAGATCTTCCCTGCCTAAACTGCAAGGAGTATCTGATGTTTCAGATTACTCTGAAGAGGAACTGTTGGTGGATTCAGATGTTGAGGAATGTTCTGCCATGGGTTCCTCTCAATTTTTTGGAGACCCCTTTTGAGGCTGATCCTGAACCCTCAGCTGAGGGCCTGATCAGAGCCGTGTTAAACACGCTAAACATTCCCCCAATTCAGGAGGTCTCGTCAGATCCCTCTGATGTATTACAGGAGTCTATAAAGCCCCATACTTGTTTTCCATCTAACCCCACTCTTGACCGCCTACTGGCTGATGAGTGGAAATCCCCAGACAGAGAGCCTTCTGTTTCCAATAAGTGCTAAGCTTTACCCCTTTTCTGAGGCAGCGCTTGCTCAGTGGGTTCATCCCCCTAAGGTGGATGCTCCTGTCTCCAGGCTATCTAAGTCTACTGCCTTACCAGTTTCTGATGTGTCCTCTCAGAAGGACTGGACTGACAAGAAGCTTGAGGTTTCCCTCAAGTCTGTTTTTACCACTGCTGGTACTGCCATGCGTCCAGCATTCGCTGCGGCATGGGTTAAACGGGCCATTGCGGTCTGGACTGAACAACTCACCCAAGCTGTATATCAGGGTGCTTCATCTATGGATATGTTGCGGCTTCTTGCCAACTTATCTGAGGCCCAGCACTATGTTTCTGCTGCCTTATTTGATGCCATCTGTGTGGTTCCCACCATGTCTGTGGTTGCCAGAAGAGCTCTTTGGCTCAAGATCTGGGCTGCTGACACCACTTCTAAGAGAGCCTTGCTGTCCTTGCCCTTTCAGGGCACTTCCTTATTGGGCCAGATCTTGAGGATCTGATTAGCGAGGCCACAGGGGGTAAGAGTTCTCATATACCCTTGGTCCCCAGGAAGAAAATTCCTCTCAACGTAACAGGTTGTTTTTGTTCCTTTCAGACTGAGACACATCCGGTGAACCAGGCGGGTTCCCTCAGCTCCACATACCTCCTCCAAGCCCAAACAGCAATGGAAGCCCACGGTCTCCACCAAGCCTAAGTTCGCAGAAACCGGGTCCCTAGTCAGCTGTGGGTGGTCATCTTCGTCACTACCACAGCATCTGGGAGGTTTCAGTGGTGGTCCCGTGGGTTTTACAGGTGGTGGCGGAAGGGTACAGGATCCCTTTCGTCTCTCTTCCTCCCTTTCATTTCTTCCCCTCTCATACACCCCAGGGCGCAGAGAAACACTATCTCTTCAACGGCGCTATCTAGTCCCTTCTAGAGATGGATGTTCTATATCCTGTTCCAATTCAGGACATTGTTATGGGTTTTTACTGAAACTTCTTAGTGGTGTCCAAGAAAGAAGGCGGTTGTCATCCAATTTTGGATTTGAAGGATCTCCATTCCTTTGTGATCCGGTCTCATTATCACCAGGAGTTCCTGAGGATGGTGATTGCTGCTATGGTTCCGGTGGAATTACTTGCTTCTCTGGATCTTCAGGACGCATATTTACACATCACCATTCATCCAGAGAGCCTTGCCTGCGACCAAGGGCATTTTCAGTTCTCAGCTCTTACCTTTGGTCTGACTACAGCTCCTCAGGTATTCAACCGTGTCCTTGGGTGCCTTAGTGTCCGTCCTCCACCAGGAGAGCATCAGAGTTACTCCATACATGGACGACCTGCTTCTGAAAGCCCCCTCTATGGAACTTCTTCATCAGCAGGTTCAGGACTGCATTCATGCTCTCACCCATCACTGGTGGATCAACTTGGACAAGTGGGATCTTGTCCCATCCCAGCGTCTGGTCTTTCTGGGCCTTCTCTTTGACACTCAACAGAACATGGTGTTTCTCACGGAGGAAGTGGCTCACCAGATCCAGTTCCAGCCAAGAAGCTATCCTCTCTGGTGGGGAAATTCATCTCCACCATGGAAGCGGTCCCGTTTGCCATGGCTCACACCAGGGTTCTCCAGAGGTTTGTGATCCAGGTGTGCAAGGGTCAGCCAGACCTTTTGCAGACGTCAGTATCCCTCCCTCTTCATGTGGAACTGAGTTTGTCTTGGTGGCTCGACCTCTCCTCCTGAGGAATCTCTCCTACCCATCAACGTGTTGGAGCTTCAGGCGATATTTCATGCCCTTCGTCATTGGACATCTCAGCTGGACGACTGTCCAGTCCGGGTACAGTCCGACAATGCTGTGGCTTACATCAAAAAGGAAGGCGGAAGATGTAGTCTCGTGCTTGGTTAGAGGTCCAGGCTATTTTGTCCTGGGCAGAAGAACACTTTCCTGCCATATCCGCAGTGCACATTCCAGGCTTAGACAATGTCATGGCGGACTTCCTCAGTCGACACACAGTGGATAGCGGAGAGTGGGAACTGCATCTAGAGGTGTTCAACCTCCTTGTACAGAAGTGGGGTCTTCCTGGCATCGATCTGATGGCAACAAGACACAACCGGAGGGTTCATAGGTTCTGTTCTCGCTGGAGGGATCCTCTAGCTCTGGCGGTGGATGCCATGTCCATTCCTTGGTTATTTCCTCTAGCTTACATCTTTCCTCCCCTTCATATGTTGCACAGGGTGTTATGGACATTGAGACTGGAGCGATGTCCAGTCATTCTGATTGCTCCGTACTGGCCTCGACAAGTTTGGTTTCCTGAGCTTCTGGATCTGTCTGTGGCGGAGCCCTTTCGACTCCCCTCCCTTCCGGATCCTCTTATCCAGGGTTACCTGTAGAAAGAGGATGTTCATCGTCTAGCTTTGACCGCATAGAAACTGAATCCTCAATTTTGAAGAAAGGTTTCTCTTCTGGTGTAGTGGCTACTGTGCTTAGTGCCCGCAAGCCAGTTTCTTGGAAGGCCTACCATCGTGTCTGGTCTACCTTTCTATCTTGGTGTGCTGATAAGGACCTGTCTCAGGAATGTGATCTGCCTACGGTCCTGGCATTCTTGCTGGATAGTGTGAATAAGGGCCTCCGTTTGAGTTCCCTTAAGGTTCAGACTTCTGCTCTCTGTTTTCTTTCAGAGATGCATTGCTATCCTTCCTGATGTGAAGGTGTTCTTCCACGTCTTCGCTCATACTAGTCCTGTCTTTAAAGCTCCTGCTCCTCAGTGCGATCTTAATCTGGTTCTGGGTGTCCTTCCGCTCCCTCCCTTTGAGTCCTTTGCTACTATTCCTCTACGCCTTCTGACGTGGAAAATGGCTTTTCTCCTGGCGATCGTGTCTAGTTGCCGTGTGGCGGAGTTGCATGCTCTGTCCTGTAGACCACCATTTTTGGTGTTTCACAAGGACAAGGCGGTATTTCGCACTTCTCAGGAGATTCTCTCCAAGGTGGTTTCTGAGTTCCACATCAATCACGAGATTGTGGTGTCCTCTTTCTACCCTGACCCTTCCTCCGACAGAGTGGGATCTCCACTTGTTGGACGTGGTGCGTTGTCTTATGTTTTATGTACATCGCACTGAGTCCATCAGACAGTGTGACACACTGTTCGTCATTCCGGAGGGTCACTGGTCAGGAAGACCTGCATCCAAAGTGACTATTGCCTTTTGGATCAAGTACACTATTCGTAAAGCTTACGAGCTGAGGAAGAAGCTTGTCCCCTTTAGGGTCACGGTTCATTCTACAGGATCTGTTGGGGCTTCTTGGGCTTACAAGAATCAGGCCTCAGCTGATCAGTTATGCAAGGCTGCCACTTAGTCGTCTGTCCACACCTTTTCGAAGCACTTCTGTGTTGATGTGCTGGTATTGGCTGATGCCAGCTTTGGTAGGAAAATCCTGGAGGCAGTCTTGCCTGTCTAGGATTTTCTTTGGTTCTTGGTGCTTCCTTCACTTTTGAGCCCCGTTGGGTCTAGTTCAGTGTGCTGTGTAACAAGTTAGGGTGTTATCCCTGTTCAGTGTCCGATGACACTTCATTATTGTTGGGCAGTCTCTGATCAGATGGTTCGTATATGCACTGGTGACTTTGGGGGCCTTGCGCCTAGTCCTTGCCTTCCCACCTCTGGGAAACTCAATGGTTGGATATCCCAGAGTTACCAGTAACCTTTATTGGATGACAGAGAAAAGAGGATTTTAGTCTTACCTGTTAAATCCTTTTCTTAGTCCATACAGGTTACTGGTCTCCCACCCTGTCAAGGGACCATGCTTGGCTCTCCTGTGGCAGACCGTGGGGGCCCTTCGGGGTCATGCTCACAAGGAGTCTTCCTTTCCTTCCAATATCTAGTCATAGTTGGTGACTCAAATCTTTCTGGAGCTGGTTGGCTAGCTGCAACCAATGAGGGAAGGTAGGCTCCACCCCCTGCAGTCATTTCTAGAATTGTTCCTGCCTACTTAAAGGGACGGATCGCCTACACAGAGTTACTAGTAACCTGTATGGACTAAGAGAAAAGGATTTAACAGGTAAGACTAAAATCCTCTTACAGCATCCACCAGCACACCAAAGTGAGTATGCTCACAAGGGTATATGCTGTCTAGCTGTACATGGTACACAGCAATTCACACTGTAGGGGATTATTAACGGTGCCCCCAAACCAGCTGCACATTCCACTATCAATAAATTTTCTAAATGGGCTGCACCTCCATACGTTGTTTTCCCAGATGATCCACCATATGCAGAAAAGACAGAATAGAGGACGCCCAATTGTGCAATAAATTACAAACTGGTAACAAAAGTAAGTAATGTGAAATACAGTTGTGTGAAAATGAAAGTACACTCACTTTGAATTATATGGTTTTACATATCAGGACATAATAACAATCATCTGTTCCTTAACAGGTCTAAAAATTAGGTAAATACAACCTCAGATGAACAACACATGACATATTGCACTGTGTCATGATATATTTAACAGAAATAAAGCCAAAATGGAGAAGCCATGTGTGAAAAAAAAAAAAAATAAGTACACCTTATGATTCAATAGCTTGTAGAACCACTTTTAGCAGCAATAATAATAATAATAATGAAGTAATCGTTTTCTGTATGACTATCAGTCTCTCATTGTTGTGGAGGAATTTTGGCCCACTTGGCTTTACAACATTGCTTCAGTTCATTGAGGTTTGCGGGCATTTCTTTACGCACAGCTTTTAAGGTCCCGCCACAGCATTTCAATCGGGTTGAGGTCTGGACGTTGACTTGGCCATTTTAACACCTTGAGTCTTTTCTTTTTCAGCCATTCTGTTGTAGATTTGCTGGTGTGATTTGGATCATTGTCCTGTTGCATGACCAAATTTCAGCTAAGTTTTAGCTGTCGGACAGATGGCCTCACATTTGACTCTAGAATACTTTGGTATACAGAGGAGTTCATGGTCGACTCAATGACTGCAAGGTTCCCAGATCCTGTGGCTGCAAAACTAGCCCAAATCATCACACCTCCACCACCGTGCTTGACAGCTGGTGTGAGGTGTTTGTGCTGATATGCTGTGTTTGGTTTTTGCCAAACGTGGCTCTGTGCATTATGGCCAAACATCTCCACTTTGGTCATGTCTGTCCAAAAGACAGTGTTTAAGAAATTTTGCAGTTTGTACAGATGCAACTTTGCAAACATAATCCGTGCTGTCATGTTGGTTTTATAGAGAAGAGGCTTTCTCCTGGCAACCCTTCCAAACAAAAAGAGAGAACAAAACCGATCAGATACAAATATCAAATACCGCTGTGACTCTCAAATATATGTAAACATGAATGCAACTTGGGAAATCTTCACTCACCACTGGTCTTCCTAGCCATGCACAAATGTCTGGTGAATCTTGATGGTTAACCCAACCGTTGCTGGACGAGAAACTACTTCTCCAAATCCACAAGATAGCAACAAATAATCCGCACTCTGGTTGCAAGTCAATGTGATTAAAAATCACAGATCTTTTATTCTTTTAAAAGCTTGAAAGACATGTAAACATACAAGACGGGTAGCACTCCAACAAACTACTAACGCGTTTTGGACCTAAGTGGTCCTTACTCCTAGGCACCACAACTGGAAGTATTGAGAATTTAAATACTATACAATGTAACAACCCCTTCCTCGGTTAGCCTTTTAAATCCAGTTCCGTTTTTATATGTGCGTGGCGTAAGGAGGAAGGGCTTGTTACATTGTATAGTATTTAAATCCTCAATACTTCCGGCCGCAGTGCCTCTGAGTAAGGACCGTTTAGGTCCGAAACGCTCTAGGAGTTTGTTGGAGTGTTACCCGTCTTATATGTTTACCTGTCTTTCAAGCTTTTAAAAGAATAAAAGAGCTGTGATTTATTTTTTATTGCATTGAATTGCAACCAGAGTGCGAAGTATTTGTTGCAACCCTTCCAAACAAACCATACATGTTCAGTCTTCTTCTAATTGTACTGTTATGAACTTTAACATTTAACATGCTAACTGAGGCCTGTAGAGTCTGAGGTGTAACTCCTTGTGTTTTTTGCAATTTCTCTGAGCATTTCACTGTCTGACCTTGGGGTGATTTTGCTGGGACGTCCACTCTTAGGAAGATTGGCAACTATCTTGAATGTTTTCCACTTTTGAATAATCTTTCTCACTGTAGAATAATGGACTTTAAATTGTATGGAATTGGCCTTATAACCCTTCCTAGATTGGTGGGCAGCAACAATTGCTTCACTAAGATCATTGCTGATGCCTTTCCTCCTTGGCATTGTTTTAACACACACCTGAATGCTCCAGACCAGTAAACTGCTAAAACTTTGACTTTTATAGAGGTGTTCACACTTGCTGATGATCAATTAATCAAGGGCATATGATTAGCAGCACCTGTCTGCTACTTAGTATCTTAATTCCTATGGAAGCAGTAAGGGCGTACTTAGATGTCTACACGTGTCTTCTCCATTTTGGCTTTATTTTTGTTACATAAATCATGGCACAGCATAATACGTCATGTTATCGTTCACGTGAGGCTGTATTTACCTAATTTTTTAGACCTGCTAAGGAACAGATGATTGTTATTATGTCCTGATATGTAAAACCATAGTATTCAAAGAGGGTGTACTTTCTTTCACATGACTGTAGGTACTCGCATGCAAAATCGTCAGCAGATAGAATAGCTGATGCAAGAGCCAAGAGATTGACCCGTCTCTGTTCGGGTAGCTTGAGGTCAGACAGCTGCTCCAGTGAAAAAAATGATCCAGATGACTCCACAGTATATAAAAAAAAAAAAAATTACATTAAGAAATATATTCAACAATATATACCCAACTCTATTCCATAATAATTGGTGAATCAGAGTGATGCTAGGAACTGCCGGTGCATGCCAATTGGGCAAGATCGACAAGCCTCGTTATGATTTAGTCTGATCGAGAAGTTACAAGATCAGAAAGGAAAGAAATAAAATCCTCCAGATTTACTGACAGCGTAAACTGGCGCACTTCTAACCAAGCATTGACAATACAATCGCCCCATAACTCATATAGACATGGAAAAGGACACAGTGGGAGATCCTCCGCATTCGTCCTCAATACAAATCAACACTGATCGAACAATACAATAGTCATGTGATATATACAAACATGAACAAAAACTTAGATGTTCAAGCATTGATCAAGCAAAAAACTTGATCTGATCCCCAGTTTGGAGTAAAAGAATAAAATGAATCATGTGTAATGAATAAAAACATATCAAAAGCCCCCCCCAATAAATAAATTAAATAAAATTTGAATTGAACAAAACACATACTGTATGAGTGCAATCTGTCAATATAACTATTGGTCAAGAGAGACGAGCCTTCACAGTGTGTGTCAGAAGTCGCAAAAACAGATGTGCAAAAATGAACACAACCAATCTACATCTCTTTGCATACCCCTCTAGCACTCAAAGGGTTAACATTACCCGGACCTTGACCAGTGTACACAGGCTTTTACACTAGTATAAAAATAAATGATATACGCATATAACGTTCTTTGGAGCACCTATTTATTTAAATAATTGGTCCTATAACTATAGATAGTGTCCCTATTCCTAAACTAAACCTTTATGCATAATCAACACAAAAAAATAAATATATTTTGATATATCGGTATGTATAAAATGGTGATTATGTAAAAATAAAGAATCCTAATCAAATAATTTGTGGTTGTGCCCAAATATGGATATGTAGAAAATGTCGGAACTGTTGTGCCCTTGTCCAACCTGATGAGTAGGCCTAAGAAAGCAGGCCTACTGTGTATGTAAGAAAAGGTAAAAGGATAGGCTAAAGAAACAGAGAGAGGGTTTGGGTTGGGTGGAGCACCAGAGCTTCACGCTGGGAGCACCGACAACCCAGCAGGCCAGTATAAGAATCTCCGTCAGGCCCTCTGACAACTTCATACTACCAATAGCCTTCCATTTGTGGTCGTATCTAAATATGGATATGTAGAAAATGTATGTTGGAAGTGTTGTGCCTTTGGCTGACCAGATGAATAGGCCTAAGACAGGGCAAAAATAAACAAACCTCATAATGCTCAATATAACATTTAATAACCTAATTCAAAAGTGGAGTCACCCTGATAACACCTGAAAAGCCTGACTAACCACTGACTGGTTGCGGAATATAGGTTGCATAACATTAAGATTTCCAGCCCAGTTTCTTAATGATATGTACTGGGACCTGATTCTTAGAAGTTGCAGTAGCAGCCCTTATGCAGCAAGAGTGCCCGGAATAGGC
This sequence comes from Rhinophrynus dorsalis, assembly GCA_037306005.1. NCBI lineage: Eukaryota > Metazoa > Chordata > Amphibia > Anura > Rhinophrynidae > Rhinophrynus > Rhinophrynus dorsalis. Next base: position 115,964,254 of record CM074725.1, read on the forward strand.
CAATGGATTATTTACTAACCTAGTAATTTGTAGTCTAATATTGTGCATAAATGTGTGTAGTCAATGGCTTATCATTATGAGTAAGTAGCGGGCTGGTTTTAGGTCTGTCTTGGAATGATTTTAAGTAACAAACATCTTGACCGGCCACCACTCATTGAGAGATGGGTAAAACCTAATTGCTGTGGCTGGTCAAACATGAATGGTCTTAGACCTGACCAGTAGGAGTACATAATAGTCAAACTACTTGAGTTGGATGCAACAGTAAATTCCCCCAGCCTAAGGAAACCATAAAAGGCCAGATATAAGACCTCCATGAATGTTTGGTTTAATTGGTTTTCAAATGGCACTGATTATATAATCTGTGCCAACTGTTGGAACAAGACCCCATCAATGGGGAGATGAGTAGAGGATTTATCTGGTGATGATTTCACTATCCCTCTTAATATGGGGTGGTAAGAAAAAGTGACCTCTAGTGAGGATCTTTAATTAGGCAAAAAAGTTGTATACCTGCTCTATATATCTTAATGGTAGAATATGCTAGATAAAGAGATAAATGGCAGTGAGTTACGCAGGCCAATATTGTGTTGATGGCAATGGTTCTGAAGGCCGGTATACCCTAAAGAAACGCTCTAATAAGACCCATGCTCTGTCATAAATTGTATGTTTATTGGTTGATAGTACATTGTCCATCAAGATACGTGCTCCTTCTAGGTGGTGTACCAATGCAGCATGAGTGAGTCCACTGGAGTTGGTGGTGTAGGGAAAGGGTTGGCTGATGTCAGAAGTCTGTGGAATTCCTGAAATTTAGGGAGTTGGCCTTGGTAAAAACCTACATTCTATTGAAAACTTGTGTAAGAGGGCTAACCAAGTAAGTCTCCTAACAAACTGCATGATAGGGCTGGAAGATGATCTGGACTTCTGAACAATCTTTGCTGTAGCCTGATTGTCTGTATAAAAGACCACTGTAGGACCTGACCACAAATGACCCTATGTGACTGCTGCCACCACTATAGGGTAAATCTCAAACGAGGATGAGTTAAAAAAGAAATCCGGAATGCTGTCTACCCCAGGAGACCATGCCACCGCCAACCAATGATCCTTGTAGATAGCAGCAAAACCCCCCAAAAGCCATAGCATCATTGATCACAAAAGGTAAATCTGGTGTAGCTCTATGTATGAACATAGACCATCCATTGTAAGACTTCAAAAAACAAGACCACATGGCCAAATCTGACTGAATTGTATTATACAACTGTATCCCACCCTGAGCTACAGGTCCCTCAGCCAACATAGTGAGTAAATGAAATGGCGCGCCCTTGTGGCACTATTCTCATGGCATGTGCTAACATACATAATAAGGATTGTAATTCTGAATAACTGAAAACCGAAGGAATATTTAATTCCCTGAAGAGATCTTTAATAATCCTCAGTCCCTTTAGGTGCCACATAAGGGGGCTTTATAATCAGAAAATCATCTAGGTCTTGGATAATTATGGGGGATTCGACATACGTTCAGCAAGATCCAGCACAAGGACTCTCCAAACGTATCGAATAACCTCTGGCTTGTTTGAGCCCCAAAAGTAAGGCGAGTGGCAAAATAATACTTATCCTTCCACCAGATTTAACGGAAACTGCTTAAAGTGGATCAATCACCACTTTACAAGTTTTGATCTATATTTAGAATACTTAGTGAATGATTATAAAACTTTATATCTAGCCAATGAAATCGCTCCACTTTACTAACAGAACGCCTCCGTCATGGGAGGATCCTGGGGCAAGTGACAGGAGCAGAGGCTGTGCTGGATGAAGGATTCACTGCCAAACCCTGTGGGAGTGTCTTCTGCACCATACTGTGCGCGGTAGTGCAGCTCTAACGTCATCCGGTAAAGAATTCAAGTATCTTGTTGCTTAATTTATACAGATTTTTAGGCAAAAAGAAACACAGCAATAGGGACACAAAGTAAGGGATAAAGCCATGATCATACAGGAGTGAAAGTTCCCCTTTAAAGGCATCCTGCCTGATTGTGTAGTTAACAAAGGGGGGGCATGATCATGCTCCGTCTGCAGGGATAGCGCGCCAGAGCTGTAGCGGATACTTATACAGCATCCGTCTGATCACCTGGTAGTTAAGGCAGAAGAGATGGCGGGTATGATGTTGGAGACTTCTGGGTTGGTGACTGGAAGCTGGTCACGATTGCCATTCTGAAGCGGGCAGGAGTGCATGACTAGAGGAGCTGGAAGAAATCGAATGTAGCAGATGACAGAGGTGGTAAGATTGAAGCTTAAGCCGGTAATTAACTTTGGAGATGATTCTCGAAAATAACGGAGTGGAGGTCTGGTGAGGGGTACATTGATATGGTGTGAGCTGGAAGTACCTCTAGATAAGTACCACTGTTTACCATATAAATCCTGCTAAAAGCTCCTATAACTTGCATAGTGTTGTAGCAGCCTAAGTACTTATATGGAAAGGTGAATCAGTGTAAGCAGATTTACACAGAACTATGTAAAGATGCTTTTTGATTTGGCTGACATGATGCAGGGAAGAGCTCCCGGATAAATATAACTTACTGGAATTGGAACCTGTCCTTTGTGACTGAACTTTCTCTTAGAGGTCTCACATGGATGCATTAGAAGCTAACTGGTATTCGAATAAGCTTTATGTATATGTATTGAAGCCCTTATGAGATAATGCCAGAAAATAAGCTATGACTTTTGAAGGGGAATGGTATTGTTCTAATGGATGGAAATTAGACTCTATGAAATATGATATATGAGGATAGAAATTATTGATATGCTACATTTCACTAATTGGTGGACAAATACCTTCAAACTGAGATATTAGGACAAGAAGAGAAGAAGAGAACTTCATCCCTATACAGTGGTTTGTTGAGGAGGGGATATTGACACAATAAGAGCTATTAAGATTTATAAGCAGGATTATTATTACTAAAGCCTAAAAGATTTTGTATATAATTATGGAGATATCTGATAAATCCTTTTTTGTAATCTTGGAGATCAACTCAGGATATTGTCCTGCAGATTTATTAGTATATAAGCCTTTTTAATGTTACTGCCTGTCTATATAGAAATATCTGTGTAATTTTGGAGAGCGTGATCTGGATTTAAGATCTAAAATCTATTTTGATCTGCATGGAGTTTGCATGACTGAATTATTCTTTTCAGTGTTGGCTTCTTGATTTTATTAAAGTTGTGTTGAGCCTCTAAGGCAGAGGCCTTATGAAACTTGGGTATCTGTTATAGATGGGGGTTTCCTGTTAGTTTAATTATTCAGACGGAGGGGGCAAGGATAGCTCTTAAGGATCCGGAGCAAGATAAAAGCCTGGTTAGAGAAGAATACCTGAGAGTTTTCCCTTTTTCTCTAGCTCCTCTTATTCTCCCTCATTGTGTCGAGGGAATGGTAAGGGGGAGAGGAATGGAGAAATAGGGAATGGGATTATTTAGGATTGTTATAATGCAAGCCTGAAATCTCTGTTTTGAATAAGAGGAAATTGAAGGATGTTTGTAATTGATAAATAACACTGTAATGGGAAATAAGGGGAATTATTTTTTCTCTTCTCCCTTGTTATATGCAGTTGGAGGTTGGGAGAGAGAAAAAGGAATGGTGAATTATGGTGTAAGGTTAGGATCTACACATTGGAGTGTAATAATATTATACATATTAAACCAATTATACATAATTGGTTTAAGGGGAATTAAGTTCTCTTTTTTTTTTTTTTTTTTTTTTTTTTTTCCTTCTCTTTGACGTCCCCAGTATTACAGGTGAGAGGGAGTGGAGAATCATGGGATAAGGTTTAAGAATTAATATAATAAAGGATTTAAGGTTTAGGATCAATGTAATAAAGAAGTTTGACACTTTTTATATACAGTAGTTCTTTATGCATATATTTTTCCAGAAATATTTTTCAAAATTGTGGTAATATTTAGTTGTTGTGTTTTTTTTGTTTTTTTTTCCCAGTTCTCACACTTACATTTCAATATTACTGTTTATATCCATCACAGGATAGTTGAAAATTAAAAAACAAAAAAAAAAAATGCATTGATTAGTATTCAGCTCCTTCTTCTGAGAATGGCAATACCACATATGCATAGGTTTCTCAAGGTTTGGGGGAGCTACAGGGCCCAAATTGGAACAAGCGCATTTCCAGTTTCACACCTTGAATTTTCACAGCTTGTGTCACTGGTGCCATGTCTCATTTGGGGCTGTATACCAGCACTCCACCTTAAAATTTCCCCCCAAATGTGTATATTTTTCCAAAGTAAACACTCCAGGCTTTCATTTTAGGTGTGTTTTCACATTTTTTACACAGCCATTTTACCACCAATCCTTCGTAAAACTTGACTTAAGTGGGGGAAAAAAAAAAAATCATTTTTCACACTTCGGTTTCAATGTTGATGTGAATTTCAAGCACAGGATAGGTGAAGATTTTATAAACTGCGTTGATTAGTGTTTGGCTCCTTCTTCTGAGTATGGCAATGCCCCATATGCAAAGGTTTGTCAGGGTTTGGGGGAGATACTGGGCCCAGTTGGAGCATGTGAGTTTCCTTTTACAGACATGCCATTGTTATAGCTGGTGCTTTGTCTCATTTCGGACTGTCTGGCAATGCTGCAATGAATTTTACCCCCAAAAGTATATGTCGTAGAAGAGTAGACAACCCTGGCTTTCATTCTATTTGCACTTTTTCAGCTTTTTCGCTGCCACTCAACAATCCCTCTCCTGCAGTAAGGCAGAGAAACAACATTTTTTCGCTCTTATCTTTCAGTGTTGCTCTGGATTTCAATCAGATATTTGCAGATTTTTTAAGTGCTTTACATTAGTGGTGAATTACATAATCTGAGTGTGGCAATGGTCCATAATCATAGGTTTGTCAGGGTTTGGGGGAGCTACTAGGCCCGGTAGGGAACATGTGTGTTTCCATTATCAGAGATGGAAAAAACTTAGGGTGCTTTGCTTCCCATTATATTTTGATAGTGTTAGATCTAAGGAGGAATGTGTTTTGAAAAATAAAAAAGCAGGATATTTCAGGGGGGAAAAAGTGGCCAAATAATAAAATAAACTTTACAGCGCTACTGCATTGTGCCTTCATGGTATTGCTTGAAGCAGTCACCCATGCAGAGGCCAGGTTTGGAAGGGCAATCTGGACAGTAAGTGGGGGTTTCTCTCCGTATTCCCTTGCTGTAGAAAACCCTGCAGTGCTTTTGTGGGTTTTTCTTTTGGGGGATTTTATAAATAAAATGTACTACCCCGGGTTTTGGTGGAATTATTTCTGTTGCCCCTTGAAATAAAAATTGGGAAATAAGATGGAGCTGATACTGCAGAAAACTAAGTTTTAGAGTGGGGTTTGCCAATTTGGAAATGAAAAAAGAATTGTATACTGCAGTCTGCATCATGTAAATGGCAACCTTTTTATACCATGCCCTACACTTTCACATGGTGAGGTACACCTGTATGAGTTGATCACACAGATCAACTCCCCCTATGTGCTTGTGCTTTTAGTACATCCCCTACGGCCACAGATTTGTCCTCATGCATGGTGGAAAGCATGTGGACATCTTTTCTGTCCATGAACTTAATTGCCAGCAGCTGTTGTTGGCACAAAGCTGAGGACGTCCCGGTTTCTAGGTTTTTTTTTTTTTTTTTTTTTTTTTTTTTTTTTTTTTTTTTTTTTTTTTTTTTCTTCGTACAAGTTTTGGGCTTCCCCCTGCAATTGCGCCTGACAGTGCCACAGGCCACGGTGTCAAAATATAAGAGTGACTTAAATAAAAGGGGGCTGGGGTAATAGTTGTCAACATATAAATGATATCCTTTATTTAATAAGGGGACTATTTTCCCATTTGCTCACAGAGATTCAGGGCAACCAGGAGGGTCAAGTTGGCTGTCCTTGCCCTCGTAAATTCGAAAAGCCTGGGTATAGCCTGTGGCACTTTCTCGCAATTTATAAAATGTAATGCTGAATTTGGATCGCTTGGAGAGGGGATGTATTGCTTGAACCCTAACCTGCCTTAATATTTCATAAGGGATTAATCTATACTTGTGTGTTTTTGGGGGTATATACTTGGGCAAACTTTTCCTGTAAATTATTTATTAGGGGGCAAATTTTGAACAGTCTGTCATACTGGGGATGTTCTTTTGGGAGGCACAGGGAATTATCGCTAAAGTGCATAAAACGCAAAATCATTTTGTATCTAGTCTTGGTCATTGTTTTGGTGAATATATTGGTATCATATATGGGGTTTTTACTCAAGTATGATCTAATACTTGTTTTTTTAACTGTTCCCTTTGTCATTGTTAGGGCCTAGAATTTCTTAATTTTAAAAGGTCTGTGGGTTGCCATATTTCTTCCTTGGAAACAAATGCTGATGGGTTGGCAGCAATATATTGGGCTGCATATACATTTGTTTGAGACATGATTTCCCACAAAATTTCTTCTTCCCCCAAAAATAAATAAATAAATAAATAATGAACATGGGTAAATACTGCCACATCCACTTGAATTCCTGGGTTGCCTGTGAATTCAGGAATTTGTGGGCATAAATTGTTTGGTGATACCCATTTATCAGCAGGAGTGGCAGTACTTGGGGTAGCTTTTGGGGCAGTTGCTGGGGCTGCTCTTGGAGCAGTGCGTCTCTTTTTCACAGAAGGCCCAACTTCTGTATCTAACTAAACCTAACCCTCACCCCAAACGGTCACTATTCCTATGATAATTTTTTTAATTTTATTTTATTTCCCTACTCTACTCCTAAACCTAAATCTATCCCTAAGCCTTACCCTAACACATGTATTCCCTGAACCTACCCAAACCAAGTACCTATCTAAACAAGCTTATAATATAAAATACATTTTTAAATAAAATAAACTTTTTTTTTTCCCTACGCTACCCCTAAATCTAACACTAAACCTTACCCTAACCCACGTATACCCTGAACCTACCTAACACAAGTCAACTACCTATCTAAACTATACTTATTATATATTTTTTTCCTACTCTACTCCTAAATCTTACCCCAAACCTTTCCCTAACACACGTAGACTAAACCTACCCAACTACCTACCTAAACTACCTAAAATTCACTAAATAATCACATTTTATTTATAAAAAAAATACAAGGGGGATGGGGATGTACCACAGATCAGCAAAAGCTGATCTGCAGCAAACTGATCACTGTTAGAGTGATCAGAAGGGGAGAAAAGTGTTGATCACTAACCGCAGTGATCAAGGGGTTAATTCTATTCTATTTTTTTTTTTTAAACTTTGCAGGAACGCTGGAACAGGCTCTGTAACACAGCAGCAAGATGTCTTTCTGTCTCTCTCCACCTCAGAAGTATGTAAGATGGAGGGAGGCAGAGAGATGTGACAGGCACAGTATTTGTAAATACTGTCCCTGTCATTCTGCTTCTGCAACATATGATTGCTAATCTAGCGAATCACATGTTACAACAATGTTGCTACTGGCTGTAACTAGGTGCCCCGGTATCGGAGTGCTTAGTTAGAGCCAGCCCGTGCTATCCCATCGCTCCATGCTGCGTCAGTGGGATAGTTTAACCCATGACGGTCCAGGACTGTCATGGGTCCTTAAGGGATTAAATAATAGTATTGGGAAATATGGTGAATGTAATGTGGTGTAAGAGGGAATATATTTTTTTTTTATATTCTTTCTCTCCTTTCTTTTTGTCCTCCCCTGTACTCTGACATTGGGGGATATGGAAGGGAAAGAGAGGAATGAAGAATTATGGGATAAGGTTTAGGGTGTGTACATTTGAATGTTATAATAAAGTGATAAAAGAAGTTAGACATTTTTATGTAGAGTAATTTTGGAAGAAAAGATATTTGAAATTGTTAAATAATACAGTAATGGGATATGGAATATAATTTGGTATAAGAGGATTTTTTTTTTCAGTCTTCCTTTTGCTCTTTCCTCTCCCCTTTTGTAAATTTAAAGAGAGAGGATTATCAAGATGGAATGTTATTTGGTGTGGCCTTCCTTGTATTGGTCCCAAGTTGGGACTTGTTGGATTGTGTTTTATTGGTTATAACACGATAACTGATGTTGAAGTTGGGATCTGAGAGATCAGTTTTTTTGTGCTTTGTTAATTGTTTGTTGATATATCTATGCCCAAAAGAAAATGGTAGTGAAAATTGAGGAAGAGAAGGAGATAAGAGGCTGGGGAAAATTTTAATGTTTACATTGATATCCTTAAAGGGATAGTAATACTTCATTTTAACTTTATTTTATTTTGTAGGCATTAAAAAAACATGAAGAATGATATAAGTCTTATCTCTGAAACCTTTATGGTTTAAGAGATATTCACAAACAAAGTATCCCCCCTTTGTTCAACCAGATCAGAAGGGAGATGCCCAGGTAGACTGCAGAGAGGGACAATCTTCAATTAAGATAATGGAAAAAGCTGAAAAACTTGTCAAGGGGGGAAGGGCTTTCATTGTTTTCATACAAAGAAAATTGTCCCCTTCTGTTATCTGTCCTGTCATACAACCAGACTCACATCTGAGAAGAGATTCCTTACACTAGGTAAAAGGGGCGGGAGGGGAACTTTGCTTGTGAATATCTCATAAACCATAAAGGTTTGAGAGATAAGACTTGTATCATTCTTCATGTTTTTTTAATGCCTACAAAATAAAATAAAGTTAAAACGAAGTGTTACTATCCCTTTAAATTCTCAGGATCTGAATTCCCCACATAAAAGGGCTTTATTGGTAAAAATGTTAAGGAAGAATGATATCTGTTTATTACAGGAAACCATTTGGAGAAAAATAAATGTTGAGAAGATGAAGTTTTGGGGTTATAAGACTTTATTGGATGCTTCATTATTAGAAGATAGAGAGGTGTGGCTATGTTAGTGTCTGATGCAATAAAAGTAGAGAATACATCAGGAATTAGATCCAGTAGTTAGATTTATAATATTGATATGTAAAATTAATCAACCTATTTTTACAATAGTTAACTTGTATGCCCCAAATTAATATCCAGTGGGTATATTGTCAGAATTGTTGAATAAAATTGATAGAGTTGGAAAAGGATAATTTTATGGGCGGGTGATTTTAATATGATAGTTGAACTGGCTATCTATAAAAAAATTACCAAAAGGATTGATAAGACAAGTAAAGCCCTGAAAAATTTTTTTTTTTTTTTTTTTTTTTTAAACAAAATCCGCTTCATGATGTATGGTGAATATTGCATCCGGACATTAGAGACTACATGCGTTGCTCGAAAATGCATAATTCATATTCTCAGATTTGATATTAACAGACACAGAAATGGTCAGGAATATTGTAGGAAGTCAAATAGTTGATATGACCTGGTCAGATCATAGTGTAGTGTTAAAGGTGGGAAATATATATAGCTGTAGAGAGGGTTCATCATGGAGATTGAATCCAGATTTATTGAATTCAGAGGAAAATCGTAGGGAGGAGATTTAAAAAAAATAATAATAATATATATGTAACGGATCCTACCCCATAAACCATAAACTATTTACTTAAAAACTATGGACCTTGTTGCCCTGCTTGGATGTAGCTGTGGGCTCTGGCATACGAACTGGCCAGCTATTGCCAGGAACAAAGACTTATAGTTAAGAACATTGGTTTGTGTATTAAGTTTGGTTTTATGTATTTTCAAATATTGTATGTGTTTAATTGTACTTGTCCAATTTGAAGGTTTGTGCAATCACCAACTACCATGTATGCAAATATCTTCCTTAGCTTAACCTGGGAAATGGTAGGCAGACCAGTGATTGATCAAAGTTGGGGCAGGGCAGTGAAAATAGTCAATCAAAGGCTCCAACCTTGGGCCACTTAGGGACTAAGATGTGGATTATAGCAACTCCAGCCATTCACTATGTTGACCCCCTGCCATGTGGTAATTAGTTCACGCCCTCAAGTCTTTGTTCAATCAAACCCCTGTGTATCTGAAATGTAACCTTGTCTGAGTCATTGTATCTGTTAAGACCAGCTGTTGCTGGCTTTTGTCTGATTTAATCATGTTCCCTATTGTATCAGTTTCCCCATGTGATCCAATGCACTGTACTGTATATAAATATCTGTAGTTTGTGTCAATAAAGGGAGTTCTGTTTTGGAGTGAACAAGGAGTCCTGGAGTCATGTATTGCTTATGGTCTAAAGTATCCACTCTGATACCCATCTGCGCCAAGTATCCTGAATCGCCGACCGCCTGCTGCCAGCTTCCTGCATCCCAACTTCATATGCTGTCAAGCGGCGATGTGGACTCTTCCCTGCTTCCAGTGATCCTGTGACTGTTTCCAGTGACCGTCCATACTCCAACCGGTGCACCTGACGGAGCTTATCTGCGTTGAGAAGGAGAGACCCAGGAACGACGGCGGAAGGTGACGCGGTCCCTTCTCAGTTTCCGTTACAATATATATATATTCATATATTACTACAAAGGACATAGGGCAGACAAGTTAATGACATCAAAGCTTAAAAAAAGAATAGCAATGAAGCAAATATATAATAAGTCTGGTGATCAGAGTGAGTGTTCTTCAGAAAAAATAGGGAGATTGCTTGGACAATTTTATAATCAAATGTATAATCAATGTATATTGAGCATATTAGGAAATGGTTTATTTATAACCCACAACATGAATATTGGATGCAATTAGAAATATTAATGTTAAATGAAAAATATCTAGAGATTACCTCATTTAGACCTGGAGGACTCAGTGTTGATAGCCACAAATCCTGTTGGATATTTAGACTATCGAGTCTTTGTCTGTTATAGTTATTAGAAATATTCTCAGTAGGTATGAGAGTTAGTCTTCAAGGATCTTTGTTGTGATGCTCCAAGAAATCTTTCAAAAAGCTATGTAGCTGGATACCTTTTTGTATTATTTCTTCTATGTTGACCAAATGTAGTATGAAGATTTTGGGTTGTGCGGCCCACGTATTGTAGGCTGCATGGGCTCAAATGATAACTCGTTGGTCCTGTTTGATATAAATGGACATGTAAGGTGTCTATTAGAGATCTAAATGATCCTCTTAGTGTCTTAATCTCTCCAATATTTCCATACAATAAAGGAATACTAAAGGGCAGACTAGATGGACCAGGTGGTCTTTTTCTGCCGTCAATCTTCTATGTTTCTATGTTTCTATACTTCCAACATTCTACCTTGTTCATAATTAAATTCATCCTTTTGAGATTGAAAACGGTTTGGCGAATTAAGTTTTCACCCTTGTATAAACTATTTCAGGATTCTTTGGAAGTATATTCTTTAGAATTTGGTCATTGAGAAGTATTGGCCAATGTTTATTGAAAACTTCAGAAACCTGTCTAGAACTGTTATTAAACTTAGTGATGTATAATGGGCTATCAGAAAAACTAATGCATACCTAATTAAAGATCATGCTCTGAGACCATGATCTTTAATTGGGTATGCATGATATGATTTATCTATAAATCGTTGGTATAAAGTCTCCGATTGTTGGTCATAATCACTTTTATATATGTGCAATTATGTTTGATCTTATAGAGCTTGCTCTAGGTTATCTTTCTCAACCATTTTGGATGGTGGCAGCTGTGGAAATCCAGATAGCTATTGGGTTATTCTCTGGTTCAGCTCTAAGTTTCAAGTCCAAAAAAACTGATTGTATTTTTATTGATAGTGGACACTACAGTTTTGGTTTGTTTGAGGACTAATGTGGACGATCTCCCGCAGTGTCCTTGTCTGTCTGTATGAGTTATAGGATGTTTGTATTGTTGATGCTCAGTTAGAAGTGTGCCAGTTTACTGTGTTTGCAAATGTGGAGGATTTAATCCCTTTCATGTGCCTATCTTGTTTCTCGATCTGACTAAATCACAATGTAAATAGTTTATTTTTATCAATTAACAGTGCAAAGTGAGTGAACAGAAAAAAAATCTAAAGCAAATCAATATTTGGTGTGACCACCCTTTGCCATCAAAACAGCATATATTCTTCTAGGTCGGTGTTTCTCAACTCCAGTCCTCAGGACCCACTAACAGGCCAGGATTTGATGATTTCCTTGTTAGAGCACAGGTGAGTTAATCAACGTGAATGAGCCTCTGATCACCACACCTGTGCTCTAGCAGAGAAATCCCTAAGTCCTGGCCTGTTAGTGGGTCCTGAGGGCAGGAGTTGAAAAACAATGTTCTATGTACACTTGCACAAAGTCATGGATTTTGTAGGCATATAGACAGGTGTATGATTAAACAATTATACCAAAAAGGTGCTAATGATCATCAAAAGAATATGTAGGTTGAAACACTATCATTAACTGAAAGAGAAACTGCTGCGTAGGATGAAAAAACTGGGTGAGGAACAGCCAAACGCCTTTAACAAGTTGAGGTTGCTGAAGACCGTTTAATGTCAAAAGGCATACACCATGGCAAGACTGAGCACAGCAACAAGAGACAAGGTAGTTATACTGCATCAGCAAGGCCTCTCCCAGGCAGAAATTTCAAGGCAGGCAGGGGTTTTCAGATTTGCTCTTTTGAAGAAGCACAAAGAAACTGTCAACCTTGAGGACCATAGACGCAGTGGTCGGCCAAGGAAACTTCATGCAGCAGATAAGACACAACTTTCTTCCCTTTGCAATCAAAAGATGTCCAGCAGTGCCATCAGCTCAGATTTAGCAGGAAACAGTGGACCCTGGTACACCCATCTACTGTCCGAATAAGTATGGTTAAAAGTGGTCTTCATGGAAGACTGCCACCAAAAAGCCATACCTCCGACTTCAAAACAAGGCCAAGCAACTCAACTATGGGGTCCATAAAAATGGCAACAGGTGCTCTGGACTGAGGAATCAAAACTTGAAATATTTGGCTGTAGCAGAACGCAGTTTGTTCTCTGAAGGTCTGCAGAGTGGTGCAAGAATGAGTTTGCAGGCAACAGTGTGAAGTATGGTGGCAGTTCCTTGCAAGTTTGCTGCATTTCTGCAAATGGAAATGGGAATTTGGTCAGAATTAATGGTTTGCTTGGTGCTGAGACATACAGGCAGATACTTATCCATCATGCAATACCATCAGGGAGGCATCTGATTGGCCCCAAATTTAGTCAGCAGTATGACAATGACCCCAAACATACAGCCAAAAGTCATTAAGTGCAAATAAGAACAAAGAGTCCTGGAAGTGGTGGTCTGGCCCTCACAGAGCCCTGATTTTTATCATTGGGTTTGACTGGGATTACATGAAGAGAGTGAAGAAACTGAGTCTGCCTAAATCCACAGAAGAACTGTGGTTAGTTCTCCAAGATATTTGAAACAACCTACCTGCCAAGTTCCTGTGTATAAGTGTACCTAGAAGAATTGATGCTGTTTTGAAGGCAAAGGGCGGGCACACCAAATACTGATTTGATTTAGATTTCGTTCACTATGCATTTTGATAATTGATAAATATAAACTATTAAGTCTATTTTTGAAAGCATTCTTGCTTTACAGCATTTTTTCACACCTTTTTGCATAGAACTTTGTGTGTATACATAATATATATTTTAATCTGAGTTATAACTTTTGTAGTGGGAGTACATTTTGTTATACTAAAGAGCTTTATTTTTTCTTGATAAGATTTAATTGCTCCTTTAAAGAATAATCCTGCATAAAAATAACTTTAAATCTTTTGTTTAGCTTTTAAGAGTCTGTAAGTCAGTCTTTAAAATGCAGACTTTCTGAAGATATAACATTTTTATTCTCCCTCTTCCCCTCCATTTTCTTTGACACTAGTTAAGAACTGTGAAGTGGCTCCACCAGCACAGGGACGAAATCCCTTCTCCATAAATAATTTTACATTGTCCTGGACACTGTTAATTTAATTAAGTCGGTGCTTACTGAAGTTTGTTTCTCGACGCTCTCCATCTGGACCACAGAGGAAGCATGACATGGCCAGAAGGGGCGGGAGTGTGATCTTTTTACATTTAATATCTTTTGAACTACAGAAAAGACTTGAATATCTACTTTATTATAGACATTACTATCCTTTTAAGAAAGGCTGCATTTTAACCCTTTGAGTGCCAAGTGGGTACATTGTACGAGTTTGGACAGCTGTACCCGCTGTGCCAAGCTCGTACAATGTACCCACTAAAATGCGGTCACTGCATGAGCCGGTATAACCGGCATGCAGTGGCCGCATTTAAAAAAAAAAAAAAAAAAGCTGGGCAATTGTGGGGGGACATGAGGATCACTCCTCATGTCCCCCCTGTTATTGATCTCCCAGCCGATCGTGCTGGGAGATCAATAAAAGAAGAGGAGAAGCGCAGCAGAAGCGCAGCTTCTCCTCTTCCGTCTCTCCTACCCGAACTTCCGGGTAGGAGTGGGCGGGACCGGGGGAAACCTCCTAACGTCATCGGTGACATGATCACCGATGACGTTAGTGAAGTTTCCCTTACCCGATTCACTCCTACCGGTGGTAGGAGTGAAAGGCAGGAGAGCTTCTGCTCTCCTGCAGTCGCCAAATTGATCTCCCAGCCTATCGGCTGGGAGATCAATAACTGGGGGGACACCAGGAGGGGTCCTGATGTCCCCCACGAGGTCTGAATACATTAAAAAAAAACAAAAAAAAACAATAGTAACCCTGTGAGTGCCGCAGTGGTCCCCAGCACATTGCTTTGCAATGTGCTGGAGACCCTTGTAGCACTCACAGGGTCATTTCTTTGGGTTTTTTTTTTTTTTTTGAAAGACCTCATTGGGGGGATCAGGGGGGATCCTGATGCCCCTCAATGAGGTCTATTATTAAAAAAAAAAAATAAAAATTTTTTTTAACCCTGTGTGTGCCACAGGGGGGGTCCAATGCACCCCCCCCCCCTCCTGTGGCACACACAGGGCTTCTATCATTACTTTGTTACTAGAGATTGTTGGGGGGCCATCAGGATTGGTCCTGATGGCCCCCCAACAAGCTCTGATTACAAAGTAATAATAAAAAAAAAAAAATTAACCCTCTGAGTGTCAGAAGGGTCCAATGCATTGCTTTGCAATGCGCTGGAGACCCCTTTGGCACTCACAGGGACATTTATTTTGGTTCCTTTTTTTTTTTTTTTTTTTTTTTAAGACCTCATTGGGGGGAATCAGAGGGGTCCTGATACCCACCAATGAGGTCCATAATAAAAAAAAGTAAAGAAAAAAAAAATTAACCCTGTGTGTGCCACTAGGAGTGGAGTTCAATGCCGACCCCCTTCCTGTGGCACACACAGGACTTTTTATCATTACTTTGTGATCAGAGCTTGTTTGCTGGCCATCTGAATACAAAGTAACGATAAAAAAATTTAACCCTTTGTGTGCCACAGGGGCCCAAATGCATTGCTTTGCAATCCACTGGACCACCCCCTTTATTTTTTATTTAGACCCCATTGTATGGGTTCTGATGCCCCCAACGAGGTCTACACAAAAATATTGTGGGAAAAAGCCCCCAAAAATGCACATGCCACAGGAGGGAGGGGGTCCAACGCAGTGCTTTGTATGAGGGGACATACATTGCACACTGGTAGTCACAGATCTCCCATACACACTATCAAACACTGCCCCACCATCACCACCATCCTTGCTCCTCTGCTCATACCCACACACACTGCCTAATCCCTCACCCTCCCACATACTTTTACACTTGTAGTCACAGGTCCGCACGTACACCGGCTGACGCCCTAGCTTCTTTCATCTGTTAGCCATAAAATCACACATACACTGTTTGCTTTACCATTTCTGTTTCACTGGTAGCTACGCTCCTGTAGCGTAAATTGGTATGTCAACCCACAGCAGTGGGGTACCATTTTTCTTAGGCTGGCAAGAAGTCGTCCTAGGAAATCCCACGCCATTGAACCATTTTAGTATCTTTGAAGTGACTGATGTGTAAAACAAATTTTTTTTTTTTTTTCCTGTAGCACCACATTCTGGAAATAGTTGTGCCAACTAACTTAGGGGTAAAAAGGCAAGTGACCCCTCATTAGATGCGGCAGGTTGTCTTCTTTCCAAAATGGTATGGTTTATCTACCTTTTCTTCAATTCTGAAGGTGTTATAGTCATTTTCGTACAGGCAAGTCAGGTTTGAGAAAATGTTAGAAACATCAGAGTTTGTAGTAGGTGTAGTTTTCTACTTCTAACACCGCCTAAGGTAGGTCAACTCATATCAATGGGGTGTCGTTTGACTCCTAAGAGCACTAGCTAATGAATGCAGTTGAAAATTCCATGGTTTTCACAGAGTTCCATACGTTTGAAGGGGCATAAATGTAAGAAAATGCCTTTTTTTCATTAGCGCCACCTCTTGGAAGCATTTGTGCACACCAGCCTTTGGGTAAGAAGGCAAGTTACCCCTCATTAGATGCGGCAGGTTATCCTCTTTACAAAATGGTATGGTTTATCTACCTTTCCTGCATATCTATAACGGTTATGACACTTTTCGTGTAGGCAGATCATTTCAAAAACAAAAGTGTCAGGTTTAGGTAATTGTGGGGTAACATTTTTCTCATGTTGGTAGCAGGTATTGAATACAATAGGAAATGTTATGGTTTTCAAAGATTTTAGTATCTTTGAAATGGTGGAAATGTAAAAAAAACATGTATTTATTCCTATAGCGCCAACATTTGGAAATAATTGAGCACTTCAGCCAGGGGGTAGAAAGGCAAGTGACCCCTCATGTGCTGCAGGTGAATGTCTACTTTCCAAAATGGTATACATTTTATACCTTTCCTTCATTTATCTAAAAGTTATGAACATTTTAGTACAAGCAGCCATTTCCAAAGCAGAAAACAGGTAGGTGTTATGTGCTTCTGGCACCCCTACGGTATATCAACTTATACCAATGGGGTGCCATTTGTCTCCTAAGTGCACTAGCTAATGAATACAGTTGGAAATTCCATGGTTTTCACAAATTTCAGTACATTTGAAGGGCAGAAATGTAAGAAAATGCCTTTTTTTTCGATTAGCGCCACCTTCTGGAGGCATTTGTGCACACCAGGCTTGGGGTAAGAAGGCAAGTTACCCCTCATTAGATGCGGCAGGTTGTCTACTTTTCCGAAATATATAGTTTTATATAGTTATTCCACTGTTTTAGGGTAGTTTTACCACAAAAACCCTAGAATGCGCATATTAGTTTATGAAGTTGAAAATGTCATTTTGCGCTGCTGGTGATTAGGGCTCTACGCTAGCCATGGACGTAGGTAAAACTATACAAATTTGGTATTTTTTTACTCGGGGGACTCGAGGCTTTTTCAAATAATTGAAACTTTTTCAATCAAGGTTAATGTTTTTGATACATAGTATGTGATTTTAGCAAAATGAGTAAATTTTAACTTTTTTTTTGTCATTATGACATCATAGCTTTTTGCACGATGTAAAATTCTCTTCATGTAAGGTATCACAAGAAAGCTCAATTCGTTCTGAAAAAAACAATATATAGTTTTCCATATGTAACTAAAAATCCCCAGAGGAAATCAAGCCTAAACGGAAGGATAGCAAAAATGTTGAAAAAGTGTCTGGCAGGGTTCAGAAAATGGCCCGAGCCTCTGGCACTGAAGGGGTTAGAGTGTCAGTCATCATATGTTGAACAGATTCTTAACACTTTCAGTGCCAGAGGGGTATGGAACGCATTGCTTTGCAATGCGTTCTATACCCCTCTGGCACTGAAAGGGTTAATATTTTAGTTTTTAAGTATTCCTAACTATTTTAAGCCCTGTCTGGAAAATGAAACCTGTAAACGTATCCACTGAATAATATTAGACTATGAGATGCAGTTCAAATTTCCACATTTTTTTTCCCCAGTACATTCAGCAGAACATAAGGACTGACTGTTCTAACATTGACAAAATTCTGGAACCTCCTGAAGGTCAGGATGAAGGGGTGTGGAAGTATGAACATCTTCGGTAGGTACTCACTATTAAAACTGTTGAACTCTGTATATACCCTTTTAATATACATACATTTTATGTTATGGTAAGTACAAACTTATCCCAGGTTTTCTCTGCCCTTTTTGTACCATGTATCCAGTAATTTATAAACTTCTGCATATGTTCTTCCTGCCATGTGACTAAAAGCAGACTATTCGTAGTTGATTAAAATGTATTAATCCAGAGGTCATAACCACAGTATAGACATGACA
This sequence comes from Rhinophrynus dorsalis, assembly GCA_037306005.1. NCBI lineage: Eukaryota > Metazoa > Chordata > Amphibia > Anura > Rhinophrynidae > Rhinophrynus > Rhinophrynus dorsalis. The sequence continues at coordinate 115,982,341 of CM074725.1, forward strand.
TGTTGTCCCCCAAACATGTTATGAACATATAATGCGCTGCATACCAGAGTTGAAGCAGTAAATGAAATGATTATTTCTCCTGTACTCCACATCACAATATACAAATGTGCTTTATCTTCTCCCTCCAGCTGGTAGGACCAATCAAAACTTCTATTTAAGCAGGCTCTACCCTCTCCTCCTCGGTTACTTTCTGTCTTAACCAGTTGGAGGGAGGCGAGAACAAAGGCAGCGGTGAAACACACGGACATCGGGTCCATCCTTCCTCCACTCTTACTGGTGGATAGGATGGGCTTTTTTCCTTATACTTTTTAAATGATGTAAAACTTGGCCTGAATTTTCCTTCTTCCCCCACCAAAATCACTGGGGCAAGAATGGTACAATACTTGGGGTATCCAGGGGATATCCACAGGAACTTCTGGTTCGGCATTCTTTTCATGCATGGAGCGCACATATTGTGAGGGAGACGGCCTGATGCACTATACACTGCAAACAGGAAGGAGCGGGGTGATCTCCCCTATACTTCTCCCTCCCGGTTGGCTTATATCTAATGGATGTGTGCATTCCACAGGTGACACGCAGACAATATAAAAAGCACAGTTCTCTGGAAACAAGGAAGGACGTATGTTAAATTGTAAATTGTAAGTTATTACTAAGCAGGACAGAACCTTTCCTTTAAGCTTGTAGTCAGCATGTCTTCTTCAACCATGGGAAGTTCTGCAAAGAAAAAAGCTGATAGTCCCCACCTATGGAGGATAATGGACAAAAAGTTAAAAATTGCATTAGTTGTGGCAAAAAAGGTTCCAGCAACTGACTCCTCCAAGCTTTCAGGACTGCCTTAAAAAAAAAAAAAAGTAGCAACACAAGAATTGCCCAACCAGTTTCAGGAATTTTTATCCTGGATGAAGGCTTCCATGCAGGAAACTTTTTCCTCTGTGCAGGAAGCTGCCATACTATGGCAAAGACTGAATGATCTTGGTAAAGGTACCTCATCCTCTAGAGTTGACACAGATGATGTATCTAGCCTTCAGGGAATATCAGAATATTCATCAGAGAAGGAGGAAGGTGACATTTTGGAAGAATCTGGTTCTTTCAGCGTGAATAGAATTGATGGCTTTGCTTAAAAGTATTTAGGAAATCCTTAGGGTTATTTGAAGAGCAAAAAGATTTAGATATCATGGATGCGTCCTTTTTAGGAAACTTTTTTTCTCTCAATTTTCCAGAGCACCACTCTGTTTCTGAAATGGTTAATGGGGAAAGGCAGAGGGCAGACAAGCGATCCATGGTAACCAAATGTTTCTCAAGGATGTATCCCTTTGAGGAGGGTGAAGTTGGTTCATGGATCAATCCTCCAAAAGTTGATGCAGCGGTATCCTGCTTAGCCAAACACACTACTATCCCCTTGGAGGATGAGTCCCCCCTTAAGGATCCAGTGGATAAAAGGATGGGGTTGGCACTTGAGACAATATTCCTTAATTGGTAATAATGTTAAAGTAGCTACAGCACTAGCATGTGTCTCCTGAACCATGAGTATATGGCTGAATAATTGAGAGGAAAAGAGAGAATCAGGGGTGTCCAGGTCAAAATTGCTAAAAGAGGTTACAGCTATTAAAGAGGCAATTAGCTTTCTCTGTGATGCAGCCTTTGATTCTGTCAGACTGTCTGCAAAGACTTCAGCCTTATTAATGACATCCAGAAGAGCACAGTGGTCAAAGGTCTTGGGAAGTGGATATTTCTTCCAAAACGAAGTTGGTTACCTTAGACAGAGTGCCTTTTTACCACAAGAGTGAAGAGCCAGGGCATCTCCTCCAAGGACCCCTGTCTACAAAAAAAAAAAAAAAAAAAAAAAAAAGAACTATTCCATTTGAGATTCTAAGAGGTTTCAAGGAAGACAAGGAGTATAGGAAACCATCTTCGTGTCAAGCTGCCAGAGGCGGATATAGGAGAGAATATCCCAGAAAGCAGAAATTCAAGAGAGAATTCTGTAGGGCAGCGGCCGTTGTCACCAGAGTGGGTAGGGGTTGTCTGTAGTATTTTCTGAAACATTGGAAAACATTGGACAAATGGGTCTGTCAGATTCTGATACAGGATATCTGATACAAGTCAAAATGACCACATGCACTCAGATATTCAGAAGATCCAAGATGCCACAAAACAAGTTGAAGGTACAAAACTTGATCAAGAAAGAAGTTGGTTTCGAGGACACAGATTTTTAGTAATCTATTCATTATTATTTGTAGTTCCCAAAGCTTTGGGGAACATACATGTTAATATTGGATCTGAAAAGACTCGGCACTTATCTAATCCAGAATCATTTCAAAATGGAAATGGCTAAGTCAGTGATCAGATTGGCTTTTCCAAACTGCTCTTGACCAAGGTGGATCTGCAGGATTCCTATTTTCATGTTCCAGTCAGTAAATAATTTTGCAAGTTCCTCAGATTTTCCCTGGGAGATCTGCGCTTTCAATTCAAGATGATTCCCTTCAGCTTACCCACAGCTCCGAGGGTATTCATGGATATTTTGGCAGCGCGTATCGAGCCCTTCAGAGAAAAAGGAATGACAATCATTCCATACTTAGACTATCTCTTAATCATTGCTCAAAACAGAGATCAAGCCAAAAACGCATACAAGCAGAGTAGTAGCATTTAAGAAATCTGGGTTGGTTAATCAGTCACCAGAAAAGCCATCTTGTTCCTTGCCAGAATTTGATTTTCCTGAGAATGCGAATAAATACAGAAAAGGCAGAAGTCTCCCTCTCAGTAGACCCTTCATGCAGTGTCTAGGTGTAATTATTTCTGCCATACCGGTAGTCTCTTCAGTTCAATTCCACTACAGGCATCTACAGATGTACTTCCTTTCCCTTACAATAGATTCATCTATCCAGGGAAGTCCGGCAACGGTTACGGTGGTGGACAAGGAAAGAAAATCTACAAAGGGGAATCCCTTTAAGAGATCCACATTGGGAAATAATAGCCACAGATGCCAGCCCAACAGGATGGGACAGCATATGGAACACCAAGTTGCCCTAAGGCAGGTGGTCCAGAAGGAAAAAAAAAAGGTTGCACTTAAATCTTGAAGTCAGGGTGGTAAAAAAACACTCCCCTCCAGTTTCAAGAACAATTAAGAGGAATGTCAGTACACATTTTGGTCAGACAAGGAAGTAACCAGAATTTTTCAGTGGGCAGAAAGGAATCTGTTACACCTATCCACCTCCCACATTTTGGGAGTACAAAACATTTGACAGATTTCTTTAGCAGAACAAGACTGTATCCGGGAGAGTGGTCCCTAAACCAGGAACTATAGCAACAAGTCATCAACGATGGGGAGTACCAGAGGTAGATCTTATGGCTGCTCGGCAACAGCAAATGCAAAAAGATGTTTCCAGAGGGAAAACTGATCTAGCCTTGGGACAGGATGCCCTGAAGCATTCCTGGACTTTTTCTCTAGCATATGTCTTCCCTCTGATTCCTCTTTGAGAAGTACCCCAGAAAGTATGACCAGAAAAAAGCAGAGGTAATTCTAGTTGCCCCATCCTGGCCCAGAAGCAGTTGGTACTTAGAACTATTGAATATGTCTGTTCAGAACCCATGGCCTCTTCCACACCGGAGGGATCTCTTGGTGCAGGGGCCACTGATTCATAATCACCCCCATTTTTTTCTTCTTCACAGCATGGAGGCTGAGCGGGAAAACTTGAGAAGTCAGGGGGACTCAGACAGGCTAGCTGGCAGCATCATTTTGGTACACAAGTCAACCACTACGAGTTTATATTTGAATCTGGAAAACCAGAAGATGGTGCATTTGCAATTTCATCAAAAAATAGTCTCATCAGCCTCCATTTTGGACTTTTCGCAGAAGGGTTTCAATTTAGATTTAAGTTCTGCATCACTTATGGTTCAGATATCCGTTTTCAGCTGTTTTTTCAAACATTGGGCATAGGGTGATGTAATTAGGCTTTTCATTAGGGCCATAGAGAAAGCTTGTCCTAGAATAAGGGAAGTGGTGTCAACATGGGATTTAAACTTAGTTCTATATCAGGTGGCTAATTCCAGGCTCTTTGATAGAAACCTGATCTAGTGGTTCAGTCATTTAACCTGGAAAGCAACGTTTCATTAAGGGTTAATGAACTTCAGGCCCTGTCTTGCAAAGCTTCATATATGTCTATACATCAAGATAAGGTAATTTTTCGGATGTAGCCTTCTTTCAGAGGTAAAGTAGTCATCAGCTTCTAATCCATCAGTAGCGAGATGGATCAGGTAGTGTATTAGAGCAGCCTACAAGTCAGCCGAGATGGAGCCACCTCATGGGCGAGTAAAGCAACTGCACCCCCAGCAGAGATTTGTAGAGGAGCAATGTGGGCCACGATCTCCATGTTCATAAAATATTACAAGCTAGACATCCCTGCTTCCACAGATGCAAGATCTGGTCAGAAGGTCCTTCAGGCGGTGATTCCTTCATTGTGTGGTATGAAAAATATTTTGTTACTTATCCACTGACATTACCTTTGGGTTAATTATAACCTTCACTAAACCATTTCGCTAATTGGCTTCAATATTATCCCACTCTGAATTGGAAGCTTTGTTCTGTCCCATTTGTTTAAAGCGGAACTACCACCCCTTGTAAACTTTGCCCCAAATAATCACCTATCTGGTGACTAGCAGGTACTAGTAATAGTACTATTAGCCAGAATTATTACCGTGTTATTGAGAATTCTATACTGCTCCCAGACTGACAGCCAGGTGACGTCTGCGTGCCTATGCTGTCGGTCCCTTTTCATACCGAATGGCTCCTAGCAACTCCTCCTAGAGCATACTGGGACTTAAAGCTCAGACGTCACTATGGAAAGATGTCTACGCTGTTTCCTGGCTATCAGTCCGGGAGCAGTATAGAATTCTCAGTAACGTGGTAATAATTCTGGCGACTAGCACTACAGAGCAGCTAGTCGCCAGATAGGTAATTATTTGGGGCAAAGTTTACAAGGGGTGGTAGTTCTGCTTTAATGTGATGTTGGCGTAAACAGAAGAAAGGATGACATTTTCTTACCAATATTTCCTTTTCTTCTGTGTATCTCCACAGCACACCCACCCTTAAGGATCACATTTCTATATTTTAAGTTTTGATTGGTTCTTCCAGCTGGAGGGAGTTGATAAAACACATTTGTTTAATGTGCCATGGAGATGCACAGAAGAAAAGGAAATATTGGTAAGTAAATTTCATCCTTTTCTTAAACATCTATCTCAAGCCTTCATCAGGACAGAAAACAATTCTTACGTCAAATGTGGAACATAGGAACCATGGGCTTCAGCTCCCTCCTCCAGGATGGCAGGGCAGTTTAAAAAGTCAGGGTTTTTGGAGTGGAGACTCCTTCCTCCTTCTCCAGCTTCAACCCTCACCGTAATCCAGTGCTTTGTGAAGAAGGCAATTCTTCTTGTGCCAGTTCTTAGTTTTTAGGTTATTTTATTGTGGTTTCTTTAGAGAAGGGGCTGTATAATCTCCCATTAGGCAAGCTCCCATCACTGGCTTCCCTGAAGCTGGATCGACCACTTCACAGGAGTTTCTATGGACCATTTCCTTTGGAGATTGATTTTGAGAAGTCTGTTCCTCATTGCTGAATCTCTCTGAGGTTCTGTTCTATTCAGATGGGAGCCCGAAGATAGAAGATTGAGTAACTCTTTGAGTGTCATGGGGCTATTCTGTGTCCCACTATACTCACGTCCACACCATGTGGTGTTTAGGGACGACTCCTTTCTCTTTCCTTTACATGTCTGAGTAGCAGAGTTGGCTGCATTAGTCTTTCCTTCACATATTAACCCTTTCAGTACTATTCAATGCTGTTTTTCTGGAATGTTTCAGTACTGAGATTTTTGGTGCATGGCCCCTTTAAGAACTTGAACCTGTGCTTGTGGCCATCTTTGCTGGACAGACTTTAATGGGAAAACTTATGTGGGACATATCTCTGCACCCATTTATGCTGTAAGGGTCAGAAGTGGCTCTATTGTATGATTAGGGTCTTGACTGTCCAGAAATGTGTGAACTGCTGCACAGAGGCTAGAAAGCCACTTGTTGCTTGGTTACAGCAAAGAAGAAAAACTACATTACCCAGAACACTGTTTCTTGACCTTACTTCTGATATGATGGGCACCTTTTTTGTCTACCATTTTAACGTCTCCATTGTTTATACATCGCAGGGTTCGACTCTTATTCATTCTCTCTCTCTCTCTCTCTCTCTCTCTCTCTCTCTCTCTCTCTCTCTCTCTCTCTCTCTCTCTCTCTCTCTCTCTCTCTCTCTCTCTCTCTCTCTCTCTCTCTCTCTCTCTCTCTCTCTCTCTCTCTCTCATATTATACAGATAAATATGAAAACATCTTTCTTAAATACAAGTACACATTACATTGGACAAACGTTCTTATCTGATTTCCATTATAAACAGATACAAATTCCTTGATCAGTCAATGGCAGAGGATGTGATTTAAATAGCATTCTTCCTCTGAGTCCAGGTATTTGATTCCAGAGGGACTGTTGTAAAAGTTAATTCACAATTAAGTACTGTGACAGAAATTCTCTGTCTCTATTAAGGCCATAGGTCAGAGTCAAATTGTAACATTGATTTTACCTCCCATAATTTTCTGTCCGTCTGATTGCGAAATTGTCCCATTAGTACAGTCAATTTAATGTCCCTGACACTGTGCCCACTTTGGCAAAAATGTTCTCCTGCTGGTGTCTCCGTCTTTTTGCTGTTAATGCTGGATCTGTGGGAAATAAACCTCTTATGTAATTTGTCCCTTTTCCCCCACATAAAGAGCTGTTGGGCATTTTGCACACATGATCGGGTATATTACATTGGATGATTTGCAGGTGAAATTACCATTGATCTTATGGTGTAACTGGGTGTTCGGTATGGGTATCTTGTCTGTGGTGTAAACGTGTGCACAGGTTTTACACCAATTTGTAAGCAGGGTAATGTGCCATTTTTTGTAATTTTTGTTCAGGGCACTCCTTACCATCAGTTGCTTTAAATTGGGAGGCTGTCTGAAGGAGAGTAAGGGAGGCTGTGGAAATATGTTCTTAAGTCTTTCATCTGTGTGTAAGGTTGCTTGAAGTTCTCTTGATATTTTGCGCAGAGCTTCACCCTGGGGGTTGTAAGTGACAACAAGTGGACCACTGTTTCCCTTATTCTATTCTTTGTAGCTCAACAGATCTTTTCTTGGTATGTGAATGTGAGTAGCTTTCTGTATCTGACTGTCAATAATCCTTGCACTGTAACCCTGTTTTATAAAGTCTCCTCTGAGTTTCTGGAGGTGCTTGTCACGGTCCGCCATGTCAGAACAGATGCGATTTGTATCTGATGGCCTGGCTGTATATAATGGAGTTCTTTGTGTGTTTTGGGTGAAAGCTATCGTTTTTCAGGTAGGTTGGTCTGTCCGTTGGTTTACTGTACAAGGATGTGTGGATGGAGTTCTGAATACTGATAGTCGTGTCTAGGAAGTTAATGTTTGTGCGTGAGTGACTTAGTGTTAGATTGATACTGGGGTGGAATGCATTGTATCTTTTGTGGAATTTGAGACGTTCCTCTTCACTGGCTGTCCAGATGATTAGTCAGCTAAAGTTATATTAAAGGGTTAATTTTTTTTTTTTGAGTGCCAGAGGGGTATGCAATGCATTGCTTTGCAATGAGTTGCGTACCCCTCTGGCACTCAAAGGGTTAATTGCAGGCCCTGTGGTAGACAATATGGCACTGCCCTTCTTAGGGCTAAAGTTAAAAAAATAAAATAAATAATACAATCTAAAATATATATATGTAATTGTAGGCCCTGTGGTAGGCAAAATGGCGTTGCCCTTCTTAGGGTAGTGGCATCATGGGGCTTCTGGGGGTGTTCCTAGCTTGCCTCATCATAGAGGCAGGCTAGCAACATCCAATCAGAAATTGTCCCTATAATACCAGTGATCATAACGATGATCACCATTTGCCTGGTCAGGTTAATATTTGTAAATGTTGACTCTGACCACCCTGGATCTGCCTCTCTCTCCTCACTTGTGTTTTAGTGAGAGAGGGAGACAGATCTGTATTAGAGTGAGAGTTTTAGGCAGTTTTATTGTATTAATTTCTGTATTGTGAGACCCAAAGGCTCTTTTCAGAGCCATTAACCGTTTCCCTGCCACTGATCACTGCATAAGCAGTGATCTTCCACAGCAGCACTTTTTTGCTGTCTGTGCATTTTTTAGGGGTTATTTTTTTAGATTTAATTCAGTTGAGACCCAAAGGCTCTTTTAACAGCCATTAACCCGTTCTTTGCTGTCCTTTGAAAAAGCGATAGCGAAAAGTACGTCAGGATCAGCCTGCTATAGATCACTGCACAGGCATTGCTCTATTTATAGTAATGTCACAGAGTTTTTATACCACTGAGGAGGCTTATGCCATCCTTGCCTCAGATTCTGAGGCCACTGATTCAGGCTCTGACTTTGACCCTGGTCAGTGCTCAGATACATCATCTAGTGATGTATCTGTGGTTGCAAGGCCCCCCGCCAGAAGGAGATATGTTGCTCCAGCTGAAGAGGAGTGGGTAGTGCCTAATCTCCAAAGGCCAGATATCCTGCCTTTCACGCAGATCCTGGCATCAGTCTTGATGTCACAAAATTTACCACCCTGCAGTTTATAGAGCTTTTTCTAGGGGATGATGTCTTGGGGGAAATTGTCTCCCAAACGAATTTATATGCCCAGCGGTATCATACTGCTAAGCCACAAACTTTTTGGGCAGAGCAGCCATGGGCCCCCCATTGATGTGCTAGAATTTTTTGCAAATTCTGGGCACTTACGGTGCTGATGGGCATCATCAAGAAGCCCTCCATCCGCTCTTACTGAAGCACTAGCCCCTTCTGCTGTACCCCCTTTTGCGCCCAGTGTATGTCTAGTATGAAATGATACTTCATCTCATGCACTTCGCTGACAACAGCCTGTGCCCCCCTAGGGATCACCCCAAGTTTGACAGGCTTTATAAGATCCACCCCCTAATTACCCACTTCGTTGCCAGGTTTGCAGAGGCTTATACACCTAGAAAGTATATCTGCGTGGATGAATCCCTGATGAAATATAAGGGAAGGCTGGGATTCAAGCAGTATATTCCTTCCAAGTGCTCCAGGTATGGAGTCAAAGTGTATAAGCTCTGTGTGAGCGAGAGTGGGTATACTCAGGCCTTCTGGGTGTACGACGGAAAGGATAGCCACCTTGACCCTCCAGGTTGCCCAGAATATCTGGGAACCAGTGGCAAGATTGTCTGGGACCTAATTCTCCCCCTGTTAAACAAAGGGTACCACTTGTATCTTGACAATTTTTATACAAGTGTCCTTTGTTCAGGCTACTGTATTGTTTTGAAACGGCAGCTTGTGGTACTATTCGCAAAAACCGAGTAGGATTCCCAGTACAACTGGCACGCACCCAGCTGCGAAGGGGGGAGACCTCAGCTCTGCGTCAAGAGGAGTTCTTGGCAGTCAAGTACAGAGACAAGAAGGATGTATGTCTTCTCACCACCATCCACACTGAGAGGAGTGTGGAGGTCTCCGTACGTGGCAGAGCTGAGGTCACAAACCAGCCAGTGTGCATCAAGGCCTATAACCAGCATATGGGTGGGGTTGATCTGGCAGATCAGCTACTACAGCCCTACCTAATTATGTGGAAGACAAGGGCCTGGTACAAAAAGGTTGCAATTTATCTTATGCAAATTGCAACCTACAACGCTTTTATACTGTACAAAAAAGCAAACCCTGGAATGAAACTGACTTTTTTACAGTTTCAGTTCTAGGTCATTTTGGGGATTTTGTACCAAGATGCACCTGCTCCCCGGGCGGTGATGGAGGAAAGCAGAGTTAGGGCTACCCAATTTATTTTTAAAATTCCCCCTACTATGACACAGCAGAAACCCCAAAAAAGATGCTGTATGTTTATAAGAAGGGGGCAAAGAAAGGAAACCACATTCTACTGTCGTGATTGCCCTGGACAACCTGGACTCTGCATTGGTGACTGCTTCAAACGCTACCATACTCTGGTCCATTTTTAAATTTTCTTTACTGTCCCTGAGTTTATTTATTTATTTTTTACTGTTCCTGAGACTTTTACATGTAACTGCTTCATTTTTATGAGCAAGTTCTAAAATTGGTGCTGTATTTTACCAAAACCCCTGTCAAACCTATGCATGGGGGCCATGGGTGTACTCAGAAGTCCTTGCAGAAAACAAATTGGGGTGTTTTCTTTTGGTAACCTACAACAGTCTCTCCAAAATGTGTGTAAAAATAAAAAATTACCAGCATACACTTTCTCCAATTTTTTTGGGTAAGACGGTTGCATCAAAACACTCCATATACAATACTTTGGGATGCCAACTTTCCAAATATATGCAGATTCATGGAAATAAAATAAATTGGGATATGTAAAAAGGTCCCAAAAAAGAAAATAGTAGAAGATCTGTCAAATTGGAAAAATGACAAGCACATGTCAGAGGTTTGGCATTGCACCTCCCCCAACAACCAAACAAACCTATACATGGGTGGTATCACTGTACTCGGGAGATGTTGCTGAATACATATTGGGGTGTTTGGCAGTAACACAACAGTTTCTGTGAATTCATGCCTGAAGTACAATGTATGTGAAAAATAACACAAAGAAATTGCTACCCAAAAGTTTGGCAAATGCTGTTTGCAGAATTAGTGCATGGAAAGTGTAAAAATACTACAATTTGAAATACCCTAGGGTGTCTACCTTTCAAAAATATATGGTTTGATTGGGTAAATTACATTGTCTGGCTTCAAAAATGTCCCAAATAGGACATGGGTGCATGTTGACCAGATGTCAAAATTCCAAGTTGGAAAACTGAAATGCGCACCTTCGAAATAAGGCCTTTTACCCCCCAAAGACCCCGATAAACCTATAAATGGGTGGTATCACTGTACTCGGGAGATGTTGCTGAATACATATTGGGGTGTTTGGCAGTAACACACAACAATTTCTGTGAATTCATGCCTGAAATACAATGTATGTGAAAAATAAAACAAAAACATTGCTACCCAAAAGTTTGGCAAATGCTGGTTGCAGAATTAGTGCGTGGAAAGTGTAAAAATACTACCATTTGAAATACCCTAGGCTGTCTACCTTTCAAAAATATATGGTTTGATGGGGTAAATTACATTGTCCGGCTTCAAAAATGTCCCAAATAGGACTTGGGTGCATGTTGACCAGATGTCAAAATTCCAAGTTGGAAAACTGAAATGCGCACCTCCCAAATAAGGCCTTTTAGCCCCCAAAGACCCCAATAAACCTATACATGGGTGGTATCACTGTACTCGGGAGATGGTGCTGAACACCTATATGGTGGTGTATGGCAGTAACACTTTAAATGCTCAGTAAATGTATTCCTAAATTGCAATCTGTGTAAAAAAAAATCACCAAAAACAGTTTCTCTTCAAAATTTGACATAGATTGGTGTTAAAATGGTTACATGAAGAGAGTCAGAATACCCCATGTTTAGTACCCTGGGTTGTCTACTTTTAAAAAAATATAAACATGTGGGGGGTTATTCAGTGATTCATGACAGATATCAATGTTACAATGTCATTATCGCTAATTTCGAACAAAAATGGTTTTGAAATAGCAAAGTGCTACTCGTACTTATTGCCCTATAACTTGCAAAAAACATGTAAACATTGGGTATTTCTAAACTCAGAACAAATATTAGGATATATTTAGGAGCTTTTTTTAATTACCTTTTGTAGATAAGTAAAAGTCAGGAATAGTGATTTTTTTTTTTTTTTTTTTTTTACAATTTTTAATATTTTAAAAATTTTTTTAAATACATTACATGATATGTTGAAAATAATGACATCTTAAAGCCCTCCTTATAGCGAGAAAAATAAAATATAATGTGTGGGTACAACAAATGAGAGAGGAAAATTACAGCTAAACACAAACACCGCAGAAATGCAAAAACAGCCATTGTCGCTAAGGGTACAAAATTTCTAAAACAGTCCGGTCACTAAGGGGTTATGTTTCAGGGACTTGTACAAAGGTTTAAAGAGATCATCTGCTCCTTTCATATCCTGAAAGCTGACCCCCCCCCCCCCCCCCCCACACACACACACACACACACACACACACACACACACACACACACACACACACACACACACACACACACACACACACACACACACACACACACACACACACACACACACTAGATCCTCACAGAAGAAGAGCTGCTGCATGAAGAGGACACCCTTAACAATAACACGAATCTGTTGGAGCTCGGCAGGATCCCAATTAAAAACACACTTATCAGTGATAGGAAGCATCTTGGATCTAAATCCATCAACTTCCAGGAACTTTTAATTTTATCCCACAATTTAACTGTATTAAAACATTATATTGAACGAACTTCCTTTGCCTAAAATTAGCCCAGAAAAAATTAAGACGTGTGTGTGTGTGTGTCTGTCGGTCTGTGTGTCTGTCACACGGGTGTGGGTGTGTGTGTCTGTCACACGGGTGTGGGTGTGTGTGTCTGTCACACGGGTGTGGGTGTGTGTGTCTGTCACACGGGTGTGCATGGGGGTTTGTGTGTGTGTGCGTGTGTGTCTGCCGCACTGGGGGTGGTGTGTCTGCCGCACTGGGGGGGGGGTGTCTGCCGCATGGGGGTGTGCGTGTGTGTCTGCTGCACTGGGGTGGTTGTGTGTATGTTTCTGCCAGCTGCATAGGGTGGGTGTGTGTGTGTGTGTGTGTGTGTGTGTGTGTCTCTCTACCGCACGGTGTGTGTGTGTTTCTCTACAGCACGGTGTTTGTGTGTCTCTCTACCGCGGTGTGTGTATGTGTCTCTACCGCGCTGTGTGTGTGTGTCTCTCTCTACAGCATGGTGTGTGTGTGTGTGTGTCTCTCTCTACCGCGCGGTGTGTGTGTCTCTCTCTACCGCGCGGTGTGTGTGTGTCTCTCTACCGCACGGTGTGTGTGTGTCTCTCTCTACCGCGCGGTGTGTGTGTGTGTGTCTCTCTACCGCGGTGTGTGTGTGTGTGTCTCTCTACCGCGGTGTGTGTGTGTGTGTGTGTGTGTCTCTCTACCGCGGTGTGTGTGTGTGTGTGTGTGTGTCTCTCTACCGCTGTGTGTGTGTGTGTGTGTGTGTGTGTGTGTCTCTCTACCGCTGTGTGTGTGTGTGTGTGTGTGTCTCTCTACCGCTGTGTGTGTGTGTGTGTGTGTGTGTGTGTCTCTCTACCGCTGTGTGTGTGTGTGTGTGTGTGTCTCTCTACCGCGGTGTGTGTGTGTGTGTCTCTCTACCGCGCGGTGTGTGTGTGTGTGTGTGTGTGTGTGTCTCTCTACCGCGCGGTGTGTGTGTGTGTCTCTCTACCGCGCTGTGTGTGTGTGTGTGTGTGTCTCTCTACCGCGCGGTGTGTGTGTGTCTCTCTCTACCGCGCGGTGTGTGTGTGTGTGTCTCTCTACCGCGCGGTGTGTGTGTGTGTGTCTCTCTACCGCGCGGTGTGTGTGTGTGTGTCTCTCTACCGCGCGGTGTGTGTGTGTCTCTCTACCGCGCGGTGTGTGTGTGTGTGTCTCTCTACCGCGCGGTGTGTGTGTGTGTCTCTCTACCGCGGTGTGTGTGTCTCTCTACCGCGCGGTGTGTGTGTGTCTCTACCGCGCGGGGTGTGTGTGTCTCTACCGCACGGGGTGTGTGTGTCTCTCTACCGCACGGGGTGTGTGTGTCTCGTCTCTGTACCGCACGGCGTGTGTGTGTCTCGTCTCTGTACCGCACGGCGTGTGTGTGTCTCGTCTCTGTACCGCACGGTGTGTGTGTGTGTCTCGTCTCTGTACCGCACGATGTGTGTGTGTCTCTGTACCGCACGGTGTGTGTGTGTGTCTCTGTGGGGGTGTCTCTACTGCGCAGGGAGTGGGTGTGGGGGGGGGGGTGTCTACACATATTGGTATTGTTAGTTTATCCTCAAACGTATTTAGTGCAGCAACCCTCCTTTCCAATAAAGCTTCCCAAATACCCAGCAAAATTTTCTTATGACAAAGGTTGGATAAAATGTTTGATGATTTGCGCCAAAATGTATGTACCATTGGGCAGCTCTACCAAATGTGAAGGAAGGAGCCAGTCTCTCTCCACAGTTGCAAAAACATAAGTCTGATGCCTCAGAGTACATTCTTGCAAGTTTTTATGGCAACAAATACGTTTAATGTAAGATTTTTTTGTATCAGAAAATTTTATTGAAAGTTCTTCACAGGAAATACAGCAAAGTACAAATTAATTGGTTGATGCATATTATAACCAAATAGCATGCAATAGCTGCAAAGTATAAAGAGTTGGCAATTTTACATGACAGGGATAGAAAGGAGGAAAAAGAGATGGGGAGCGGCAAGAGAGATCAGAAAGCAGAAGAGGCCTGGCAAGGAAGGATGGAAGTTTTGACTCAAATCCCTGATTGAAATTACTATCCCACACCCCAGAAAAGCAAAGGAGGAAGTGCAGGTAGAGTGGCCAATTAGAAAAGAGTCCAGAGGATCGGAAAGGGGGTGGAAAAGGGAGAGAAGGCAAAAGAGGTAAGGATAAGAGAGAGGAAACTGTCATGAACCTGGGTCTGCGGAGGAGGAGAAAAGGAGAATGGGGGGATGAAGCCCCCACCTGAACAGAAAAATTGGAACTACTGAATATTGAGGGTTAAAAAAAGCTGATAACCAACGGTTGAATTGGGTAAGGTCTAATTTCTTGCTCCTTCAGGCTATTCTTATGAAGAGAATTTGCTCTTTTACTTTTTTTTTTTTTTTTTTTTTTTTTTTTATACCAAGCGCTCATAGAGGAAGGAATGTCCGATTTCCATTGAAGGGGGATTAGAGCCTTGGCTGCATTTAGCATGGTAAATAAAAATAATTTCTTCACTCTGGTGACAGTGGGCAGCTCCTTTATATAAAAGAATCTGCCAGTGAGTGATCGTGAGGAAGAGTGATCTCTAAACATTCATTGATATATTGCAGGCAAGAGGTTTAAAACCTAGAAATGACTGGCCAAGTCCACCAAATGAGCAGTAGAGTTCCTGGATGCTCTCTGCATCTCCAACAGGTATTATGGATCTTGGCATTAACACTGTGGAGCCTATGAAGGCTGTAATACCAATGGAAAAGTAATTTATAATTCATCTAGACCATTTGTGCAGGGAGAGGATTTCTGGGTCCGGCTCCATATTTTCCTCCAGTGGCAAAGTTTGACCCAAGTCAGTCTCCCATGCCAGAGCATAGTTCGGTTTGGAAAACTGTTCAGAGTTGGAAAGAATCTGGTAGATAGAGCCCAAAAATGTTCTGCTCCCAGGTTGAGTGGTCAGGAGCTCTTCAGATGGGGAAAGGACTCTATTGAGCTTGCGGTGCAACCCTCGGGAGGACAGCAGATCTTTAATCCTAATGTAATCCCAGATTTCTCTAGGGGGAAGATTCAGTGTTTTTTGCAACGTGGGGAAATCCTTAACATCACCATCAGAGAAGGTATCCAATAAGCGAAGATCCTGAGATTTTGTCCAGTTAGGAAATTTGGTTTTAGGTAGAGTGTACAGAAATTCATGGTCTAGGAAAAGTGCAGAGCAGGGTGATGGGAGAGAAAGAAGACTGGCTATTTTGGGTGTTGCCGACCAACACGAGAGTACATTACTCACTATCTGGTTAAAAGAGAGTGAATGGAGCCTCGTCTCTCTAGGCAGTAGTGTTTCCCTCAAGGGATCAATTGGGAAAGCATGACATCTCTCCATGGAGACCCATAATTTGTTAGTATTGTTGACATTCCAGTCTGGTAGAGATGTCAAGAAAGTGGCAAGATAGTAGCGTCTGAGATGAAGTCCAAGCCCCCAGTTCTCATAGTGTCTGTGTAGAATAAGGGGACCAATTCTAGGGTGCTTGTTGCCCCAGAGAGAGGTTGAGAGAAGTTTGGTCGTTTTGGACTGGAAAGAGGTGGGGATCTGAATCAGGAGAGTCTGCAAAAAGTTCAAGAATCTCTGGAGAATGCTCATTTTAATCACATTTCCCTTCCCTATCCAGTAAATATAGAGGGATTTCCAATTAGAAAAATCTGTCAGAATGGCTCAAAGTAGCTTTGGATAGTTGGAAGGAAATATTTGAGGGAGGGTAGGAGTCAACACAACCCCAGATGTACAGTTGATTTCTTAGACCATTGAAGGGGGTAGGAAGCTCTCACATCATCAATAAGAGAATATGAGAGGTTCAGTGCTAGCGTGTTAGATTTTGAAACATTCATTTTAAAATCTGATACTTTCGAGAAGTTTTGGAGTTCGATTAAGAAAGCTGGGAGGGCAAATACCAGATCAGCAGTGGACAGGAACACATCATCTGCAAACATAGAAAGTTTAATGGGAGTGGGGAGGAAAGGCATGGAGATTCCCTTGATAAGTGGATTTTTATGGATATGTTGAGCCAGGGCCTCCATAGTGAGAATGAAAAGTAGAGGGGAGAGAGGGCACCCCTGGCGAGTAACGTTTGAAATGTGGAAGGATTGGGACAGAAGACCATTGACTTTGACCTTGGCTATGGGATTCATATACAAAGCTTGGATATGCGCCAGAAATTTAGGGCCACAACCAAAATGATGTAGGGTTCTAATCATAAAGTGCCAGTTTACGCAGTCGAAGGCCTTTTCCATGTCAACTGTCAGTAAGAGAGCTGGAATTTTGTGCGACTCAATGTGGGGAATAACGTTTAGGAGTTTGCGAGTACTGTCCCGTAATTCCCGTTTTGGGGTGAACCCGGCTTGATCCAGGTGGATTAGGTCCGACAAGAAGGCCTTCAACCTGTTTGCCAAGATTTTTGCATAGATTTTTAAATCTAAATTCAAAAGGGAGATAGGGCGATAGTTCTGACAGAATTGCCGGTCTTTGCCCAGTTTGGGCAGGACGGTAATGTGTGCCTCTGCCATAGTTGGGTGCAAGGTGATAGTTTCGGGTAAGGAAGAGAGAGCTTTAGTCATTTGTGGAGAGAGAATTGTCAAAAGTTTTGTAGTAGGCTTGGGAGAAGCCGTCTGGCCCGGGACTCCCACTGGTAATAAACGTATAGTTGCTAACACCTTTTGTTCAGTGTTCGGGGACTCCGAAAGATACTTATCCACCAAACTGTGGGTGATCTAAGGGATGAGGTGAGGACACTGCAATGTTGTAGAAAGATGAGTAGAGAGGCTGCTATGTCTGGAGAGGAGTGGCCCAACGAGCCACTGGATTACTTGATGGAGGATACATAGTGATTTTGGAGGTGAGCCCTCATCTGCTTTGCCAGCAAATGCCCCAGCTTATTGCCATGTTCAAAGTGGTTTTGGCTTTTGTCTGTTTTGAGTGTAATGATAGTTTGGTCAGAGAGGCCGCCATTTGGGAAGCTTTGTCTGCTGCATCCAGAGATTGTATGTCCACAAGTAGGGCGTGTATTTCCAGAGTTGCTTCTTTCTGCCTAGCAGAAGCAAGATTTATGATCTCTCCACTTATAACACTTATAGGCATCCCAGGCGGTAAGAGGTGAAATCTTCTCAATACAGTTTTCAACCATATAATGATTCAAGGTCTGGGCCAGGTGAGCTACAGAAACGGGGTGTTGTAAAAGGAATTCATCAATCCCCCAAAGAGTAAAGGGTTTGGGAGGAGAGTGTCTACGTAGGGTCACAGAGACTGGGGCATGGTCAGGCCATGTAATATTGCCCACTTTAGCCTCCAATAGAGATGGGATAAAAGAGTGATTAATAAAAACATAATCGATTCTGGAGTAATGGCCATGGGAGTGAGTAGTACAAGTAATCTTTTGTTGTGGGATTAAGTAAGCACCATGGATCGACAAGTCGAAAGGAATGTAAAGCTTTAGCAAATCGGCAAATAACCGATTGGTCGTAAGAGGATGAGCTTGAGGAGCAGTCCACTGCTAGGACCAAAGGGAGGTTAAAGTCCCCCCTCTAGTACTAAAACTCCCTCCTGAAAGGAAGATAGGGATTCAAGACCATTCAGAACAAAAGAGGCTTGATGAGTGTTTTGTGCATACATTGAAGTGAAGGTATATAAGCAGCCATCAACTGTACCTTTTGGAGCTGAACGGCTCATAGGAACGCCTCCTAGAATTGGCTGGGACTGACAGCGCAGGTGTGCAGACGTCACTATAGAAAGATGTCTAAGCTCCGTCCTGCCTGTCAGCCTGGGAACAATGGATAATTCTATTTAACAAGATGATAATTCTGGTGACTAGTGCTACTGAGCAGTTAGTCGCCAGATGGGGAGTTATTGGAGCTCAAGTTTTTTAGCGGTGGTAGTGACCCTTTCAGCTTGGGTGACTAGGGTCATTGCTGTATGGATGGAACATCTTAGTGAAGCTGTTCGTCAGGGTGCTCCCGCAGCTGATCTGCTGCTTTTGGCTAACATTTCTGAAGCTCAGCATTACGTTACTGATGCTATTTTTGATATTATCAGCCTAGAGGCTAAGGCCTCTGCCCTGTCTATGGCTGCCAGACAGTCCCTTTGGCTTAAGATCTGGTCTGCTGATTCGATTTCAAAGAAATACTTGGTTTCTCTTCCCTTTTTGGGCACTTCCCTCTTTGGCCCAGAGTTGAAAACTCTCATCAGTGAGGCTACTGGAGGCGAGAGCACCTTGTTGCCCTTGGTTCCCAAGAAGAAGCCTAAGCTTCTCAGGCACAGTCTTTTTGGTGCCTACCAGGGCTATGCGAGCGGGGTGACACTGGTGGTTTCTCAGGCCCCGCGCTCCTCCTCCAAGCCCAAATGGTGGAGGCCCAAGCAGTCCTCCACCAAGCCCAATACCACCAAACCTTTGGCATGTCTCTCCGAACCCCAGACCGCACGTGCCAGTGGGTGGCCGTCTGCACCATTTTCTACGTGTGTGTGGACAGACACCGTGGTGGATCCGTAGGTTTTACAGGTGGTTTCCGAAGGGCTACAGGGTTTCCTTCACTTCTCCTCCTCCCTTCAGGTTCTTCCATTATCACTCACCTCAGGGTCTGGAAAAGCTTCATCTTTTCAATGGGGCCATCCAGACTCTCTTGGACAAGGAGGTTCTGGAACCGGTTCCCGACCCAGAAATAGGTTTGGGCTTCTATTCCAACCTATTTGTGGTCTCCGAGAAGGATGGCGGCTGCCGTCCTATTCTGGATCTCAAGGATCTCAGTTCCTTTGTGGTCAAGACCACCAAGAGTCCTTAAGGGTGGTTATTGTGGGGATGTGCCCAGGGGAATTTCTGGCTTCTTTGGATCTGCTAGATGCCTATCTGCACATCGCTATTCATCTGGAGAGCCGGCAGTACCTCAGGGTCCCTTGCAACAAGGGGCACTTCCAGTTTTTTGCTCTCCCCTTTGGTCTGACCACAGCCCCCCAGGTGTGCATTCGCTTCCTGGGTGCATTAATTTCTGTTATGCACGAGAAGGGCATCCAGCTAGCTCCGTAAATGGTCAACTTGACCTTGAAGGCCCCATCTGCGGCACTCCTTCAGCGGTAGGTTCAGGCCTGCATCCTCACTCTCGCCCATCATGGGAGGATTCTGAACATGGACAAGTCAGTCCTGATTCCATCTCAGCGGTCTTTCCAGGTCTTCTGTTCAACACCGTGCAGGGCATGGTCTTTCTGATGGAAGATGTTGTTCAATAGATCACCAACAAGGTTTCCTCAGTCCTGGCTAGCGAGTCCATTTAATTCCGAGAAACTGACCTCTCTAGTGGGGAAGTTGATTTCCACCATAGAGGCAGTACCAATTGCTATGGCTCACATGAGGGAACTACAGAGGTTTGTGATCCAGGTTTGCAAGGGGAACCCATATCTCTTGAAGCTGTCTGCTTCCCTCCCCTTGCATGTGGAGCTCAGTTTTTCTTGGTGGTTGAATCTCTCCAACCTGTGGAAAGGAAGACCCTTAATGATTCCATTGTGGACTACGGTGCCGACGGGTGGCAGCCTGTCCAGTTGGGGAGTGGTCCTGGGTCATCTGAATGTACAGGGTTGGTGGTCAGCAGAGGAGTAGTGTTCTAGAACTCCAGGTGATATTCAACGTTCTAAGGTACTGGTTGTCTTATCTCGAAGGCTGTCTGGTTTGCGTCCAGTCAGTCAGTGCCACGGCTATGGCTTACATCGACAAACAAGGCGGAACAAGAAGTCTCGCAGCTTGGTTGGAGGTCAAGGCTATTTTAACCTGGGCAGAAGATGTTCCTACCATCTCCGCAGTACATATTCCAGGCGTAGACAACGTCTTAGCTGACGTCTTAAGGGGACACACTGTTGGCAACAGAAAATGAGAGCTTCACCAGTCGGTGTTCGACCTCATCGTCCAGAGGTGGGGACTCCACTAGATCGAACTGATGGCGACCAGAGACAACAAGAAGCTTCCGACATTTTGTTCCTGCTGGAAGGATCCTCTGGCTCTCGCAGTGGATGCTCTGTCGATCCCTTGGCAGTTTCCTCTAGCTTACATTTTTCCTCCTCTTCCCCTGCTTCCCAGGGTGTTGAGGAAGCTATGGATGGAGAGAACTCTGGTCATTCTAGTTGCTCCGTACTGGCCCCAGCAACCTTGGTTCCCGGAGCTATTGGAACTGTCTATGTGTGAATCGTTTCTTCTCCTACAGGGCTACCTGTGGAAAGAGAAAGTGGAGCGTCTGAGTTTGACAGCTTGGCGGTTGAATCTTCAATTTTGAAGAACAAGGGCTTCTCTCCTGCGGTGGTAGCCACTATGATTCAGGCTCGGAAGCCCGTTTCCTCCAAGGCCTACCACAGGATTTGGGCTATCTTCCACTCTTGGTGTGTTGACAGGGATCTGCCCTCAAGAGTTTGATCTGCCAACTGTCCTGTCCTTTTTACAGGATGGTGTGAACAAGGGCCTTAGCCTGAGTTGTTTTAAGGTTCAGACATCTGCTCTCTCTCTCTCTTGTTTCAGAGGCGCATCACCATCCTTCCAGATGTCAAGGATTTCTTTCAGCGAGTCGCTCATGCCTTCGCTGCCTTTAAGCATCCCACTCCTCAGTGGAACCTTAATCTGCTGTTGGGAATTTTGCAGCTGCTTCCTTTTGAGTGCTTGGCTACCATTCCTCTTTGTCTCCTTACTTAGAAGATGGATTTCCTTTTGGCAATCGTCTGTTTGCAGAGTCGCTGAACTGCAGGCCTTGTCCTGCAAACCACCTTTCCTGGTGTTTCACAAGGATAAGACTGTTCTTCATACCTCCCAGGAATTTCTTCCTAAGGTGGTCTCTGATTTCCACATCAACCATGAGATTGTTTTGCTTGTCCTGACCCTAAATCTGACAAGGAGAGGGATCTCCACTTGTTGGATGTGGTGCACTGCCTTAAGTTATATGTGCATCGCACTGAGTCTGTTCACCAGACTGATGCACTCCTTGTCGTCCCTGAGGGTCCCAGGACTGGTAAGGCTGCATCCAAGGTGACTTGCATCTTGGATCAAGTCTACCATTCGTAAGGCTTACGAACTCATGAAGAAGACTGCTCCTTTTCATGTCATGGCTTATTCCTCCAGGTCCGTTGGGGCCTCCTGGGCCTATAAGAATCAGGCCTCTGCTGATCAGCTGCGCAAGGCGGCCACTTGGTCTTCTGTGCGCACCTTTGCTAAACACTACCGTGTTGATGTTCTGGCTTTGGCTGAAGCCAGCTTTGGCAGGAAAGTCCTGGAGGCAGTTCTGCCTGTCTAGGCTTTATTTCCTGTGTCTTAGTGGTCTCGTTCTGTGTGCTGTTACTGGTGTGCTTTATTCCAGTTCAGTGTCCATTGACACTTAGTTTGTTAAGGGCTATTCTGTAATCTGATTAGTCCATAAGAGCTCTGGTAACATGGGTGACCGGCGCCTGGTCCTTGCCTTATTTCCCACCATTGGGAAATTTGTACTTTCCAGAGTTAACTGTAAGATATATTGGATGACAGAGAAAAGAGGTTTTTAGTCTTACCTGTTAAATCCTTTTCTCTTAGTTCAGATCTCCCACTCTGTCAAGGAACTATGCTTTGTTCTCCTGTGACTGAACGTGGGAGTTCCTTCGGGTTCATGCGCACAGGAGTCATCTTTCCTTCTTGCTACCTAGTCAGATAGGCTAGTGTCTCAAATCTAACTGGAGGGAATTGGGTGGTGACCAGCTAAGGAGGGAAGGAAGGCTCCACCCTGCATTCTTTCCCAGAATTGTTCCTGCCTATCTTAAAGAGGCGATCGCCTTCCTAGAGTTACCTGTAAGCTATATGGACTCAAAGGATTTAACAGGTAAAACTAAAACCCTCTTTTAAAAGCATTGATTTGTCTGATGAAGGATAAAGGTAAATGAGACCAGGAATAAAACAAACCCAAAACAGATTTCCGTAGTTTACTATAATTAATTTCTTAAAGGGATTTATAAATTCTAGGGATGCGGAGTCCTAAGTAAGTGATGTAATGATCCACCCATTTGAAATTAAATATTCCCTCTAATTTGCTTCTACATATCCTAGAAAGACTGATATCAAGGGCCAAAGATGTATGCTTCTTTTATAGACAAACCAGAAATCTCTTCAAAATCTTTTAAAGAGTCCCACAATGAAAGTAGGATGTGAAATAAATGATAGCAAATCATCAGCATATAATGAGACGACTTCCACCTCAATATTTCCAATTTGTAATGTAGACCCAGAATATTCCTCTTATGGATAAAGCTAAGGGTTCCAGACACAGGTCAAAAATAAAAGGGGACAAAGGGCATCCCTGCTTAGTTACTCTAAATATGTGAATTTTTTTACTTTCTGAACCCATGACTTTGAGGAAACTGACTGCATTTGCATGAGAGGCTCTTAAGAAACTAGAGGTATGGCCCGAACTCCAAATTTGTCTAAGGTCGCAAGCATATATTCCCAATTATTTGAATTGAACGCTTTATTAAAGTCGGGGGAAAGAAGCATGAAGACTTTATAGTGTGTTCTTTTTCAAAAGTCTAGTATATTAACAACCCTCCTAATATCAGCAGTCTGACAACCTGGAATAAAGCCTGTGTACTAAACCTGAGATAGCTTTGCCTAACCAAATTGCCAGAACCTTAGCAAGTGTCTTAATATCAGAGTTAATTAAGCTAATATGAAACCTTTTCACAGTCTTTTCTTGGTTTGCTAATCCGTTATCAAAGCAGTATTGGCATCCTCATTCAAGGATCCTGAATCTAAAATGTCCTCAAAAAAAGTTTTCAGATATGGGGACAGCATACACCTAGACTTCTTATAATAGAGGTTAGAAACCCCATCAGGTCATGGACTTTTATTGTTTTTAAGGCCCTTTATAACCTCCACAATCTCTTCCATGGATATTGGAGCATTTAGAAGTTTGTGACCCTTGTCATTTAAACTAGGACATTTAATATTTGTGTGTGTGTCTACTGCACACACCTGCCACACTGGTCTCTCTGTTCTCTGTTTCAAGCTCTCCATCTACCTTCCCAAGTTCTTCTATGGACTCAGCCTGTCACAACTGCTTTTTTCAGTTTAGCTTTGGATAACGTGTAATAAGATGATTTGCCAGTTTGAATCTGTAATCGATACTCTGCACAAGGAGTTGGCAATTATTCTCCATAGCAGATCTCTCATCAGATGTTGAAAGTATTGTCGATTAGCAGGAACAAAAGAAAACAACTTCCATATAAAAGGTATAGTTGAAACCTGTTCTGACATTAATGGCTTATCTGTGGCTTTATTAAAACATCTTTGACTGACTGACCCTTACCAGATAAGTGGTTCTCAATCATCCACAAGACTGGAGAGAAAAATTCCAGAAATACCATTGCTACATGTTGTGATATTTTGGTCCACTGTGTTACAATTGAAATAAGAAAAAATATACTAAGATGTGCAAGATTCAAAAATGTGAATAATTTTAAAGACTTCGCAATCCAAATTTTTCCAGATACTGCAACTACTTCAATTCAGAAGAAATAGTATCTAAAACCCTTTAGTACATGGCTGCATTTGGAGTGGATATTCCTGGCTTTATACTCCAGTTTTAACTTTGAAAATAAGTTACCTTGTTAAGTCAGGCGAGGAGGACCAAAGTTTACTATCCCGACTTCAAAATGCTGGAGGCCGTGCTCAAGCTTCTTCTTGGAGCCCTACTGATGCTTCAGGCAGACAGTCATTGTCTCCTAATATAAATTCCCCTGTGGGGAAGAAAGATGGGAGGCCTTCCTAGTTTGAGCACCGCCCCCATCTTGATGACAGATATAGCGTTGAGAATGTAGAGCTCAGACAGGAGCAACCATCTTGGCCCAGATAGCGAATAGAGAAGCAGCGGGATGAGCAGTCACAATCAGACTGGTAGCAGAGTCCAGCTTAGGCCTTGGAGAGACTCCAAATCTTATTTATAACCTTTTAACCATAACTTTCCTGGACTTTATTTTGAATTGTTGCAAGTGTTACAACTGTTCTCTTCTGTATTGTTCTTTTAAATATAATTTTTTTACTTCTTGCATTTATGCTCAATATATCTATAAATTCATAATTATTTTGGTTGATTACAGTATAATATAATAGCAGTATTATAGCATTATGGTGGAGTCTGGCTTGTTTGGTTGGGGGGGGGCCCCTCTGGTGTGATTGCCCCCCCTTTCCGGGGAAGCAGTCCCTCTTGCTCTTTGTTGAGGTTTTGGCAACAGTGTGCCTGGGTACGCACAGTTGTCCTTGCTTCTGCTGACCTGCTTGCAGGTGGGGCCGGGTGAGTGCGCAGGGGTTTGCTGAGGGAAAGGTTTGGGCTTATTGTGCCTGGTATTGGGGTCTTGCAGGGGATTGGATGTCTTAGTCTGGGTAGTATGGGGGGGGGGGGGAGTGTTGACTTTAACCAAATTAGTTTTTTATTTTTATATATAGATATATATGTGTATTTTTCTTTAAATTGGAGAATGTTGCTCATTGCCAGAGATTGATATCTAGCCAATGAGAGTGCTGCAGTTTACAGACAGACCAGCGGGGAGGAGGAGGATCTCTCCTGTATTCTCGTCGACATGCGTGGTGCCGTTCAGAATGAGGAGAAGACTTCACATGGAAAAACAAAGCTGTCAAACTGCATTTCTATAGCGTTTAAAAAAAAAAAAAAAAAAAAAAAACACTAGGCACACGTTTTAGACCATTCCAATGAAGGGATTCCGTGTAAGTAACGAGATCTCTGCACTTCTCAAGCGCCTCCGTGTCGACCTACACAAATCTCCTGCTGACAGCTTTACAGCTGTCAGTAGGAGAAATCAAACTTTAAAAGCCCGTGTGATGGAACAGGAGGTTGAACTTTTATGTCCCTGTGATATATGAGGACTGTGGGATTCCATGGACATTCCAGCAATACATCTGCTATGGACTTTTCCTGTCTCAAGTCCTTTGACCTCAACCTCGCCATCTATTGGATTGAAACTTGCATTGCAGCATTGTGCTATGCCCTGCCATCTGTTGGTTGAATCTTGCATTGCAGCATTGTGCTATGCCCTGCAATCTGTTGGTTGAATCTTGCATTGCAGCATTTTGCTATGCCCTGCCATCTGTTGGTTGAATCTTGCATTGCAGCATTGTACTATGCACTGCCATCTGTTGGTTGGTGACCTACATTGCAGCATTGCTGTGAGTATGCAAATATGGCACTGTTGCATTCTGGGACTGTCAGTTTCTCTCCAATGGTTTAATTATACTCCCCCATTTTACATCCTAAAATTGTTATACCAGGTTATGTTTGTATGTCTTGTCTACTGTGTATTCTGATATTTTGTTATATTCATGTCACCTTAAGTTGAATGACGGCTGTGAAAGGCCTGGTATTTCATTTCAATAAACTTGTGTGTTTCACTACCCCTAAAGCAGATGTTCAGGCTCTGTTATTGGGGGGAGGTGGGGGATATTGGACACCAGGCCCCTGTAGCCAAAAGCGCCTTTATAAAGGTGATGTCGTTACCTGGGCAGAGGGGTGAGTTCCTGCAAGGAGGAGGCGCTGTTGTTGCAGGGGGACCTGAACCTGTTCCCCAGGACAAGGCAGAGGGGTTAGTGCCTGCCCAGCAGAGACTTTGCAGCAGAGGGGACGATACCTGCTCAGCGGTGACCTGTTCCAGTGGGTAGAAGTGAGAGTCCCTACCCAGGTCACTGCTCCCCATTGGGCTGGCTGCACCTGGAGGTCTTTCAATCCGGTTGACCGCTCCTCCTCTGGGTAGTGCAGCTAGATCCAGTAGCAAACGGCCCAGGTCTGTCCGGTGCTCCTCTGAGGCCGGTCCGGTGTAAATGACCTGGTAGGCGCCCCCTAACGCTACAGGGGCGGGTGCCTGCCGCGGGGGGGGCGTCACAGCCCGTATATCTTAAACCATAGTGGTTTGAGAGATACGGGTTTTTGCATTTAGATCAGCTTTTTAAGCTCTTCTAAATGCAAAAAAGTTTTTTTTAGACATTACTAACACTTTAATAAGTCTGACAAAATACATGTCCAGAATGTTATTTTCAAATTTATTTGTGCTAATAAATTCCCCAGCATTAGAAGGGAGAGCCTATATAGAGCTAAAGAAGCAGGGGGCCTTTTTGGTTCTTAATTTGTATAAATATTTTGTGGCTGCCAGATTCTGCCAACTACCATATCTATTTCCCCTAAATTTGCATCAAATCCTAGTTCTGTTAGGCAGACCAACAACTTACCTATTTTTCTACTTTTGGAGCACTGAAAAACAGTTGATTCCTGTTTAACTGACTGCTTCCAAAATGTATTTGATATTTGGGATAGGGTCAGATCTCCCTGGAGATGATAGAATTCATAACTATACTACTCCCTGTTTCAGACAAATACACTTTTGGCTGGGACTCTCAGGAATCTGAACTGGTTCAAAGTTTAATTGATAAGGTCTTTCACTACATTCAAAATGTTTTCTTCAGAGGTGAACTTAAGAGGTGGCATAGGTTTCAAGAATCTTCTAAACTAGATAATTCTTTTAAATTTATTCTTGATTTGCTGGTATCTAGAATTAATTCCTACCTAAGTAATTATATTATCTTACCCCCTACTAAATTTGAGCAGTTTATTTTAAGATGGGCCCCAGGTAGCAAAGATATTTCAACACTTTATAGGATTACGCTATTTTAAATAGCCAATTAATATGGGAAAACATAAGTCTCTTGGGGGGGGGCAGTCTGGTCAAGTATTATGGCTATAGTTCCTAGGTGTAGTTTAAAGTTGAATTTATGTGAGCAAACTTTCAGAATGCTACATCAAACTTATCTTGTCCAGTGTAAACTTTGCTATACATGAAACTGAGGAGTGGCGTAAAGCTGGAAGGCGAAAATGGAGTATCCACCTCAAAGCCCCTGCCTTTTTTTGAAGTGCCCTGCCCTCTGGAGGAGGGAACTTTACCCCATTGTTTCTTTGTTCCACATGGACTAAGAGAAAAGGATTTAACTGGGAATTCACTAAAATCCTCTTATGTAAATTATGTATAATATGTTAGTCTGATTAGTCTGATTGTGAGACATAAATAAATACATATTTATTTATCTGGTCCCTTCATTACTCCTTGACCTATGTTTGGGTTGCCCCAAAAATTCCAGACTGTGTGTTAGGGGTGACTTGCACATAAAAATAAAGTACCACTACAGTATAGTAAGTCACAGATTATTGATTGGTAAATGTCGGGATTTGATGCACAGCCTTTTTACTTTGTTTACCCCCTTAACCCTTTCAGTGCCAGAGGGGTACACAACGCATTGCAGAGCAATATGTTGCGTACCCCTTTGGCACTGAAAGGGTTAAAGCTCTCCATTGCAAAAATTCTCTCCCATATTAATGTTTCTCTGTCGTCCAATATAGCTTACAGGTACCATGGGAAGGCGACAGCTCCTCCTAGTGGCTGGAATAATTCCTCAAGAAGTGCAGGGTGGAGCCTCCCCCTCCTCTTAGAAGGCTACTTAGCCACTCCCCTTCTCCAGATAACAACATTTGTTCCATCACCTAGAAGGAAGGCTGAAAACAGTTCTGCTTGGTTTTTAGTTATTTTATTATTTTCTCTTAGATATGGGGTGGCGGGGTTACCATTGCTGACTTCCCCTGGAGGATGCTCGGTTAATAGGTGCTGTCTGTGGACCCTTGCAGCCCTGGCAGAGAACCATGTAGCCCATATCTCTCTCTCCAGAAGGAGTCTCTCTGAGGCGTCTCCTAATTCAATGGTAATCTGAAAAAACAGAAGACATGCAGAAAAGGTGAGCCCCCGTTGAGTGCCATGGTCCATTTGTCCCACTGCTGCCCTCCGCACAGGGGTACTTCTTGGAGTTATTCATAACTCCTGCACTCATGTTGGGTACTTTATTACTCTGTCCCTGGGGTCTTTGGAGCATTTTGAGCTGTGGTAATAATTAACCCCTTCCTTATCATGTGAATTGAGTTGAGGACCTTTTCTTTAATTTCTCCTTCGGATTAATGTGTTAACTTATCTTTATTTGGTGTTCTTTGTGTTTTGGCACATTTCAGGCATTTTTTAATTTTTTTTCTCTTTATTTGAATTTCACACGCTTTACTGCAACACCGCAATGCTCCATTGATCTCTGTGGGACAGTTGAGAGATGGCTCATTCTTCTTGTCTGCCCTTGCCCTTTACTCAGGTTATCATTGCCTCAGTGTCTTCGTGGTCCCTGGGGGGTCCAGACTCTGCATTTGATACTCCTTAGGGGGAAACTACATTTCCCATAGAGTCCCGTTTCGTGGGCTGTTTTCTGATTGGCTCATGATTCAGTTGCTATTTTATTTCTTTTTACATGGGTATCCTACACAGGGCTTGGATTCCTCTACTCTCCTCCACAGGTTAACTCTTCTCTTGCCAGATAAGTACCTTTTAGGCTTTCTGTGGTGAACCTTTTAATCTAGGTGGCAGTATTTTGGTTCTCCACTACTGTAGACGCTATTTTCTCAGGGTAGGATGTCAGATCATTAAGGCCATGGGGCTAACCGAAGGATAAGGATGCGGGGGAGTCATTAACCCCCCTTGCATATTGTTCTTCATACCACGCTGGGCTTCCCAGAGAATACTCAAGTCACTTATGCCCCTCATGCTGTGGTCCCTGCTTCTCCGCCAGGGCCCTCCAGACATGAACCGGAGCCACCTTGGGTCAAGGACTTAATGTCCTCTATGGCACAGTTTCTTCTTTCTCTCCAAGGGGTCCTCCAGTCCTGGAGACCCCCAACATCTTTCAGGTTTGTGGTCCCTAAGGCACCTGACATTCCTGATTTATCTGATTCCTCTGAGGAAGAATCACTTGAGGAGTCTGAGGATGGAGTGTGTTCAGAAGGGGGCTCTTCCCAAATTCATGGCGGCATCATTGAGGCTGACCCTGAACCCTCTGCTGCGGGTCTCATTAAGGCTGTTTTGTCTACCCTTAACAGGAAGCTGGAGGCTATCCATAAAGCTGTCTGCTGCAATAGGTGTGTCCTTGAGGCCCACATTGGCATCCACATGGGTTAATAGGGCCGTTGCTGCTTGGACTGAACAGATGACTGACGCTGACCGCATAGGTGCCCCTAAGGAGGACCTTTTGCCCATTTCGGTGAATATATTTCAGGTTCAGCATTATATCAGTGATGCTTTTTTTGATGCTGTTAGGCTTGAGGCTAAGACCTCTGTCTTCTCTGTTGCTTCCAGATGCATGCTGTGGCTTAAGATTTGGTCTGCTGACTTGGTCTCTCTTCCCTTTCAGGGTACATCCCTTTTTGTCCCTGGATTGAAGAATATAATCAGTGAAGCCACCTCGGGTTTCTAAGCAACATTCCTTTCATTCTTGCCAAAGCGAGAAGCAAAGGCCAAACCTGGTGCAGCCTCAGGCCAGCACACCGCGTTCCACCCCCAAGTCCAGGCAGCAGTGGAGGTCGAAACACACCTCCAACAAGCCCACCAAACCTACTTCAGCATGACTCTCCAAACCCTGGTCCGCATACACCTGTGGGTGGTTGCCTGCAACACTTTTTTTCAGTTCCTGGACAGGCTCTGTTGTGGATCAGAGTGTATTACTGGTGGTCTCAGGAGGTTACAGGATTCCCTTCACATCTCTACTTCTCTTCAGATTCATCCCTTCTCTCTTCAGTGAGGAGGATTAGGCTCTCATAGACAAGGGAGTCATAACTCCGATACCTTAGCCAGAGATATGTTCAGGTTTTTATTTCAATCTCTTCGTTGTTTCCAAGAAGGATGGCAGCTGTCATCCTATCCTGGTGTCACGGGCACCCAGGAATGCTCAGAACTCAGTACGGTAATATAATGCAAAATATTTATTAGAATAAATCACAGCGATAAATAAGTGTTACAACAAGCAAAGGGTTACTAGCTGGCGACACTACTACCAGAAATAGTAGGCCTCTTGATAGACTACAATGGGAGAGACTGGGCCGAAGCCCCTGTTATTCTCAGCAGGATACAGGAACGCCAACTCTTGATCCGTCGACTGGAACAGGCGACCACTGTGAACACTGGCTCGGCAATCTTGATCCGATGAACCGGAACACAAGGACTGCTGGACTGGAGAACTGACCCATGCCTGCAGTCAGTCAAACCAGCAACACCACACCTTTGCAGAAACCCGGTGACCCACGTCTGCAGTCACTGCTAAGAGACCCTGTGACTCTGCCTACAGTCACTATATCGGACACCTGTGACTCACTCCTGCAGTCACATATAAAGACCCTGTGGCTCACGCCTGCAGCCACCACACGAGACCCTGTGACTCACGCCTGCAGTCACTACACCAGACCCTGTGACTCTGCCTGCAGTCACTATATCGAGACCCTGTGACTCACGCCTGCAGTCACCAATCAGACCCTGTCCACAACAGTGGTCTGTCTTAAGCCAATAGCACAAATTGATCACAGTAAGGGATACTCGTGATCACTGGGTCATACACAGAGAGGGTTCTCATACTTATCTGGGTCATACACAGAAAGGGTTCTCTTACTTAGCCAGGTCATACACAGTGCGGGTTCTCATAAATAGCCAGGTCATACACAGAGTGGGTTTTCGTAGATAGCCAGGTCACACACAGAGCCCAAGTACTTCACCTAATAAGAACAACGCAAGGGCGACTGAGTCAGGACTCAGTCTGCCTTTTAAACCCCTCCACAGGAAGTAGGAGGAGCAGCTCAGAAGAAGAAAGTAGGAAGTAGGTAGGAGGAGACTACAGGAAACAAACAGATAAAACAGAGGCCTGCTGCATGTTAGAATCCTCACGCCTGTAGATGCTGCAGCAAACAAGGTAAGCTGAAACTGTAACACCTGGATCTCAATTCATTTGTGGTCCGTAATCACTTCAAGATGGAGTCTTCGCGCTCAGTCCTTGCAGCGATGTGTCCAGGGCAATATCTGGCTTTGTTGGATTTGCTTACCTCCAATTCCATTTCATCTGGACAGTCAGAAGTACCTCAGGTTCTCTTGCAGCTGGGGGCACTTTCAATTCACTGCTCTTCCCTTTGGTCTCACCACGGCTCCTCAGGTGTTCACCCGGGTCTTAGGGGTATTGACTGCCTTCCTACACACCAAAGGAATTTAGGTGATTTTGTAAGTGGATGACCTTCTGCTGAAGGCTCCTTCCAGGGATCTCCTGGACCGTCAGGTCCAGGAATGTGGTCAGGTCCTCCTCCAACAGGGGTGGATCCTGAACATGGTCAAGTTTACTCCAGTTCTTTCTCAGGACCCGGTCTTCCTTGGTCTCTGCTTTGACACTCACCAGGGCATGGTTTTCCTGACAGAAGACTCTGTGCAGCAGATCATGTCCAAGGTGCTCTGCAGTAGACTTCTGCTCCGTCAAGGAAGTTCTTGTCTCTGGTGGGCAATATGATACCTACTGTGGTGGTGGTACCGTACTCCATGGCTCACTCCAGAGAGCTTCAGAGGTTTGTAATCCATGTGTGCAATTGGGATCCAGCCCTACTGGATCACCCAGTCTCTCTTCCTCACAAAGTTAGACTGGATCTTCACTGCTGGTTCGACAGCTCGAACCTGATTAAAGGGAGGCCGTTTGTGAGTATACTCTGCTATAGAATCACAACCAATGCCAGCTTGTTCGTCTGGTGAGCTGTCCTGGGTTGTTGGTCGACATAGGAAACCCTCCTTCCCATCAACATCTTGGAGCTCAGGGCGATTCTCCA
The DNA here is from genome assembly GCA_037306005.1 of Rhinophrynus dorsalis. NCBI lineage: Eukaryota > Metazoa > Chordata > Amphibia > Anura > Rhinophrynidae > Rhinophrynus > Rhinophrynus dorsalis. The sequence goes on from CM074725.1 coordinate 116,014,454, forward strand.
TGCTCTGAGGCATTGGACCTCTCATCTGAGAGGTTGCCCAGTCCGCGTCCAGTCAGACAATGTGACAGTTGTCGCCTACATCAACAAGCAAGGAGGCACCATAAGCACAACTGGTTGGTTGAAGATAAAGGCTATTTTAGCCAGGGCAGAGGTGCACGTTCCTGTCCTCTCCGCTGTACACATTTCAGGTGTAGAAAACATCTTTGCAGATTTTCTCAGTTGCCAAACTGTGGATCCTGTCCCTGGTGGCCATCAGGTCTAACTGGACCTTTTGCTTGCGTTGGAGGGATCCTCTGGCATATGCGGTGGATGCTCTGTCAATTCCTTAGCACTTCCATCTGGCCTACATCTTTTCTCCACTTCCTCTCATCCCCAGGGTGCTGAGGAAAATTCGGATGGATGGTGCGCCAGTAGTTCTGATTGCACCTTATTGGACCAGACAGTCTTGGTTTCCAGAATTGCTGAAACTGGCTGCTCAGGATCCGTTTCCTCTGCCACACAGACCAGATCTCTGCTTCCAGGGTTACCTCTGGAAGGAGGAAGTGGACAGTCTAGCTTTGACGGCATGGCTTTTGAGGAGGAAGGGTTTTTCTCCTGAAGTGGTCTCCACTATGATCCAGGCCAGGAAGCCTGTGTCCTCTAAGGCTTACCACAGTGTTTGGTCTATCTTTCATTCTTGGTGTGTGGATAGGGATCTGTCCTCCCAGGAGTTTGGCCTTCTATCTACTTTATCTTTTTTGCATGATGGTGTGAACTAGGGCCTTAGTTACTTGAATGTTCAGACCTCAACTCTTTTGGTCTTTTATCAGAGATGCATTGCTATGATACCAGATGTCCGTCTTCTTTCAGGGTGTCGCTCATGCTTTCCCTGCTTTCAAGGCTCCCACTCCTCTTGGGAGTATTGCAGGGGCCTCCCTTTGAGTCCTTGGCTACCATTCCTTTGCGTCTTTTGATGTGGAAGATGGCTTTCCTTTTGGGTCTCTGTCTGCAGAGTTGCTGAGTTTCAGGCCTTGTCCTGCAAACCGCCTTGCCTGGTATTTCACAAGGATAAGGTTGTTCTCCGTACCTCCCAGGAATATCTTTGTAAGGTGGTCTCTGAGTTCCACATCAATCAGGAGATTGTTGTGCCTTCATTTTGTCCTGACCCTAAATCTGACAAGGAGAGGGATCTCCTCTTGTTGGATGTAGTGTGTTGCCTCAAGATCGATGTGCACCATACTGAGTCTCTTTGCAAGACGGATGCTCTGTTTGTCACCTCTGAGGGTCCTAGGCTGGTTTGGCTGCATCCAAGGTGACTATTGCATCCTGGATCAAGTCTACCATTCGCAAGGCTCATGAGCTCAGAGGTAAACTTGTTATCTTTCGCATTACAGCACGTTCCACCAGGTCTGTTGGGGCCTCCTGGGCCTACAAGAATCAGACCTGTGCTGAACAGTTGTGCAAGGTGGCCACTTGGTCTACTGTGCACACCTTTGGCAAACCCTACCGTGTTGATGTGCTGGCTTTGGCTGAAGGCAGTTTTCCCTGTCTAGCACTTTATTTCCTGTCCCTTATAGCTCTTTAACTGTTTGAGCCCTGCTGGCTCTTGTTTTTTGTGCTGTGTATTGTTTAAAGTCTGACACTTTGTTAGTTGGGGCTGTTTCATGTCATGGATAGTCCATGGGACCTCTGGTATCACGCGGACCAGTGCTTGTTCCTTTCCTTCTCTTCCCACCCATGGGAGCTCAAATGTTGGTACATACCCATGGTACCTGTAAGCTATATTGGACAACAGAGAAAAGAGGATTTTAGTCTTACCTGTCAAATCCTTTTCTCTTAGTCCGTATAGCTTACAAGTCTCCCATCCAGTAAGGGACTATGCTTGGTTTCCTGTGTCTGGACATGGGAGTCCGTTTGGGTCCATGCTCACAGGAGTTTTCCTCTTTTTCTTCTCGCTATTTAGTTCAGTAGGTTTATGGTCTCAAATCGATCTGGAGTAGGGGAATGGCTAGGTAGCTTGTTAGGAGGAGGGGGGAGGCTCTATCCTGCACTACCTGAAGAATTGTTCCAGCCACTAGGAGGAGCCGTCGCCTCCCCATGGTGCCTGTAAGCTATATGGACTAAGAGAAAAGGAATTATCAGGTAAGACTAAAATACTCTTATGTGCAGATGACTGGCCTTGGTAGCAATAATATTTGTTTGTAATGGAAAAGACATAATCCACCCAATTTGTGGTATAGATTGAACTATTCAATTATGGTGCAAATGAGCCAAAATTGGGTAGTTCAAGAGGGTGCAAGATGACTACCTCTCATAAGATGAGTAGAAACCCTGCCCTGAAGAGCTTTAAATGTGTGTAGTAGAAAAAACCTGCAAAATGTTTTCTTCTAACTTTCAGTAGAAAATGCTTGCATTTATATTATTGAATTTGTGTTTCAGGCAATTTTGCCTTGAGCTTAATGGACTTGCTGTCAAACTGCAGGTAAATATTTTGCTATTTTTGTGTTCTCATGAGTATGCATGTAATTAAGTTATTTGCGGTTTATTTTTTATTATGTGTGTAACAAATGCATTAACGTAGTATAATGCAAGTCTAATCTCTCTCTCATTGCATAATTTATGGTACCTCACACACAGAACATAATTTGTCTCCTCAGAAAACAAACACACTTTGAACAGAAGCCTCATTACATAATTTGTCTCATTAGGAGACACAACTCCCATTGGGTGATTCAATGGGGATGTTACTTCTCCCATTGGGTAATTCAATGGGGGCATGTTTATCATACAGGGAGTTGGCCCGCCCCCTCCAGCCTGCCCACCACTATCCAACTGACAAAAATATAGCTGCCACTCGCTCCTGAAGTAGGGGATATCAAGAACTTCTCCCGGTCCACGCACACTGTCATTCAGGATCATGACCACACAAACACACTGTTTCACCTCCCACAGATAATTGTAATCCTCCATACACTCTGTTTCAGTACGAGGGTGTAATGTTTCCATAAAATACAAACACTCAGGGATAAAATTAATAGCAACTCTTTTATTTAACTCTTTTCATCTCTTCAGTCAACCTCACTAAATGTCTGTTTTCAACTGTCACTCCTCCACTTCCTGATTCACGCCCTTTCTCCTTAAAGGGAGAGAGATGCTTTACTTTGTATGTTACAGAGGGCAAGCCTCAAACACCACTTTCTATTTGTTCCCTTAGCATATTGCTGCGTTGCCTCAACTGAAGAGCCACCATGTATTATATTGCTGTGTTACCTCAGCTTAAGTAAAGAGGAGTTACTGCTCCCATTGGGTGATTCAAGGGGGGAGTGATTTAAATCATGCAGGGAGTTGGCCTGCCCCCACTATCCAGCCCGCCCACCACTATCCAAGTGATTGAAAAAACAAAATGGCTGCCACTCGCTCCTACACCACAGATACTCGCACAGTCGCTCAATCACACAGTCGCTCAATCACACAGTCGCTCAATCACACAGTCGCTCAATCTCATACTCGCTCAATCTCATACTCGCTCAATCTCGCACTCGCTCAATCTCGCACTCGCTCAATCTCGCACTCGCTCAATCTCGCACTCGCTCAATCTCGCACTCGCTCAATCTCGCACTCGCTCAATCGCTCAATCTCGCACTCGCTCAATCGCTCAATCTCGCACTCGCTCAATCGCTCAATCTCGCACTCGCTCAATCGCTCAATCTCGCACTCGCTCAATCGCTCAATCTCGCACTCGCTCAATCTCGCACTCGCTCAATCTCGCACTCGCTCAATCTCGCACTCGCTCAATCTCGCACTCGCTCAATCTCGCACTCGCTCAATCTCACACTCGCTCAATCTCACACTCTGACTCGCACACACTCTGACTCGCACACACTCTGACTCGCACACACTCTGACTCGCACACACTCTGACTCGCACACACTCTGACTCGCACACACTCTGACTCGCACACCCTCTCAATCACATTCACGCTTACACAAACTCACACCCTGGGAGCCAGCATCTTCCACCATAGTCTCACTCACACCCCAGGAGCCAGCACGATCGACCTTCCACCATAGTATGTGCAATTACCACATACATTTCAACTAGATGAATGAATGCCACAGTGGAGGCATAAGTAGAAACACAAACTCATTACAATGACACATAAGTCACCCCCTTATGACTCACTTCTGTGTGTGCCTGTGTGTTCCTCACTGTGTGTGTTGCATGTCTCTGCATGTCGTGCATTGCATGTACAGTTGAAATCAGAAGTTTACATAAATACTATATAAAAAGACACATGTGCGTGTTTTTGTCAGTGACATGAAATCATTATAAACCTTACCTGTTTGAGAGAGAGAGAGAGAGAGAGACACTGCTTCTGTGTGTAACATCATGGGAAAGTCTAAAGAAATCATCCAAGATATCAGGAAGAGAATTGTCGATTTGCAGAAGTCTGGATCATCCTTGGGTGCAATTTCCAGATACCTGCAGGTGCCTCTTTCATCTGTACAAACAATTATACGCAAGTACAAACAAGACTGGAATGTCCAGCCATCATATCGCTCAGGAAAGAGACGGTTTCTGTGTCTTAGAGATGAACGTGCTCTGGTCCGACATGTGCATATCAACCCAAGAACAAAAGAAAAAGACCTTGTGAAGATGCTGGTGGAAGCTGGTAAGATTATGTCATTATCTACAGTGAAAAGAGTACTGTATCAACATGGGCTGAAAGGCCACTCTGCCAGGAAGAAGCCATTTCTCCAAAAGAAACACATAAAAGCCAGATTAATGTTTGCAAATGCACACAGGAACAATTTTGGAGACACGTCCTGTGGTCTGACGAAACTAAAATTGAACTATTTGGCCATAATGAGCATAGTTAAGTTTGGAGGAAAAAGGGAGAAGCTTGGAAGCCTAAGAACACCATCCCAGCTGTGAAACACAGGGGTGGCAGCATCATGTTGTGGGGTTGTTTTGCTGTAGGAGGGACTGGTGCACTTCACAAAATAGATGGCATCATGAGACAAGATTATGTGGCAATACTGAAGCAGCATCTCAAGACATCAGCCAGGAAGTTAAAGCTTGGGCAGAAATGGGTCTTCCAAATGGACAATGACCCAAAGCATACTGCCAAACTTGTTATACAAAGTGGCTTAAGGATAACAAAGTCAATGTTTTGGAGTGGCCATCACAAAGCCCTGATCTCAATCCTATTGAAAATTTATGGGCAAAGCTGAAAAGGCAGGTGCGAGCAAGGCGAGGAATGGGCCAAAATTCCTACCAACTATTGTGAGAAGCTTGTGGAAGGATATCCAAAACGTTTGACCCAAGTCATACAGTTTAAGGGCAATGCTACCAAATACTAATGAAATGTATGTAAACTTTTGACTTTGCAGAAAGTAATAAAAATGCCTTAAAAAATTCTCTCTCTCTCTCTCATTATTCTGGCATTTGGCAAATATAAATAATTTTGGTAATCCTAATTGACCTAAAACGGGTAAGGTTTATTCTGATTTCATGTCAGATAGTGAGAAAAACATGCATATGTGTCTTTTTATATAGTGTATGTAAACTTCTGGTTTCAACTGTATGTGTATATGACTGTGTCGCTCTTTATGCATCTCAGTGCATGCGTGTGTGCGTCTGTGTGTGTGTGTGTGTGTGTCTTGCATCCATGTGTGTGCATTAATTCCCTATATAGCCTGACGGGCAGCGCCGTCCCACATTACTAGTTAGTTAATATTTTTTGTCGCTTTTAGGAAACATACTTATTATTAGCAATTACATATTCTTATCTATGTAAATACATAAAAATAGGAGCAGGAAAAAAAAAAATCTGTGTAGACTAAGTTGTGTAAAATGCCGTTCTGCAATGTGTATAGTCGTAGCTGGATCTAGTGCTGACACAAAGGACACATCAGCTATTCTTGGCATAGCATTCAAACCTAGAACTGGAATACATGCTATTCCAGTTGTTTGGTTCAAACCTGGCACATCCATGTGTGAGGACCAACAGATATACAGACACGCTTGCATGTGCTGACATACAGCTGCATGCATGAACTCGGAGTGGCACGTGCACAGGAGCTGGCTGATGAGCATATCTATGGTTTGGCTGACTGTTAAAGGGAAACTGTCAAGTATGAGCTGGACCTCCTCCATTAGTTTCTCCAGCCCTTTTACCAATAGAAATAGTTCAATCATGTAATATATATATTACATAATATATATGTGGAGTGAGGCATGGCTCATATCCAAAAATGAGATCAAAGTGCCGAAAACATCCACTTTCATAGATATCCAACGTATGACACAGCCAGAGTATAATACATATGTATATATAATACGTTACTCGCGATGTATTATACTCTGGTTGTGTCATACGTTGGATATCTATGAAAGTGGATGTTCTCGGCACTTTGATCTCATTTTTGTATATGAGCCATGCCTCACTCCACATTAAGAACTCTGTGGAAGGAATTGTAACGTTGTTGCGGAACGTGATGGAGACCTGCTTGTCCCTGGCGTTAATGAGATCGGACAATTTTGTTTCACTTTGTTTCATAGTGTTCTTTGGTGTGAAATATTTAGAGGTACAGATGATCAGGATTTACGGATTATCTTATAATACAATTAAACTATATATGCCAACTTCGATGTAACGTCTTGAGACTGAATGAATGATTTTCATTTCATGGGATTGAATGGAGGACATTCATTACGAGGCATACGATGTTGAGGAGAGATTTTGATCTACAATCATCTTCCTACTTTAGCATTAGTTTGATCGTATTATTTATTCCACTACTTTGAGGTGGCTGTTTTAACAACTTGGCGTCCTTATTATTTGCCCTGGGTAGCCTTGAGTCAGCTCCTTTTGAGCATGACACCTCCTGGATATAATTATGGTGGGCAGTGGTTTGCCCTGCTTTCAGCCGGCAGGGCAGACGTTTGGTGTATTGTTTACATTGGTTGCGTAACAACCATACGTGGCTGACGTCACTGTCCTCCAGATGCGGGTTGCGACCGATGCGTTTTTGGCGCAATTCTATCCACGAGGAGAGTGGGGTAGGTGGTTACTTTTGACAATATATATATATATATATATATATATATATATATATATATATATATATATATATATATATATATAGTGTATTTTTAAGTTTTTTTTTATTTTTAAGCAGACACATACGCAGCAGACGCACGTGCGCGCACAGCAGACACCAGACATGCGTGTCCAGACACGCACACACACACACTCCTGGTGAGACGCGCTCCAGGGTACTGGGGAGCTTGAACAGCTCATCTACCTTACCTGGTGTTCGACTGCTGCTGACCTGGCGCATTATGGTGCTGGAAGAAGGGACATTGCAGGAGATTGTAACTGTTGTTCTGCCTGCAATAAATTCAGATGGCCAGTTGCCTCAAAGCTTAGTGATCTTGTGCTTATGCAGCGTTCAAGCACGCAATATATTGAGTTGTCTGGAGAGGACATACATAGGGACTGATAAAAAACATGCCAGCCAGGAGAGGAGACACATGCAGAGAATGCAGGGCAACAGAGGCAGTTAATAAAGTAAGGGAGGTGGCTGGAGAGGTGACACAAAGGAAGGAAGCAAGGCAACAGAAACAGAGTCATAAGTGAGCAGAGGCGTAGTGGAGGCCCCCGCAGCCCCCGCGGTGCCCCGCCAGACTTGGGGGCCCCAAAAAAGTTTTGCCAGTTATTTGATCTCGGAGCCCTGGGGCCCCCGGACAGTACAGTGCACTAACATTGTTTACTTATTTGTTAATCCTTCAGTGCTTGAGGTTTATCAAACACATTGCTAAGCAATGTGTTGAATACCCCTCTGGCACTGAAAGTGTTAAGCTCCTTCAGACCCTGGTGAGTCTATGTGCGATCACTGCACCGCTCATACTTGCTGCTCCTGCTGACATCTCGTGAGATTTGCGAGTGACATCATGACCTGCAGCAGCGCGGGCTTCTTAAAGGAGCAGTAAACTTTTTTATGAAAAAATATATATTGTAGGTATTTTCCTACTGAGTAAAATAAGGGTACTCCCAGTAACGAGAGATTTATATTTCCAGGGTTATTACAGTTTAAACCCATGTTTTTTTACATTAGCAGTGCCCTCTAGTGGTCAAATTCTAATTAGATTTCCTGTCAGATTCTAATGGAGAGGAAAGTCAGAAAAGTCAGAGACATACAGTTCTCTATAGAATGTGATAGAAACTGCCTGTCACTTCCTGTCAGTTAGAATTATCAGGAAGTAAACACAGTAAATTCACTTCCTGATTATTTAAGCCGTTATCAATTTTGACTAAAACATCTGACAGCGATGGGAGTGACCTTTTTTTATTCAGCAGGAAATGCTCTGTAAAATGTGTTTTCATAAAAAAAAGTTTACTGCTCCTTTAAGTCTGGAAATGCCTGCGGTTCAGTCTTGTAGCAAGTGAGTGGGAGAGAATAGTAGGTGCAGTAAATTAGTGGAACATAAAGGCTGGGACGGGACTGGAGCAAGAGGCGACATCAAGGGGGGAATGGAGAGACTGCTGTGTCGGCAGGCATTGTGTGCGGGCAGTAGGCTATGATAAGTGTAAATCTTATCATTCCAACTGCTAGATTTTACATAGAATATCCAGCTTCCTCTACAGCACTGATGGTTAACCCCTTTAGTACAAGAGTGCAGAGCTGCAATGCGTTGCACACCACTGGTACTCAAAGGGTTCAGCTGTTTCCTGTCATTAGGGGATGAAAGGAGAAAGAAGGGACCAGTGTCTGAATGACTTGCTTTACATACAGCCCTACTCAGACACTTAGAATCAAACAGACTTCTAAAGAAATGACACTTGAGGGTTAATTTGGCTGTTAAGACACAAAAGAGAGAGAAGGGCCCAGTGTCTGACTGATTCACTTTACAGTCAGAGACGGCCCTTTCTGTCTCTCTCATATATCTCTAATGACAGGAAACAGATTAACCCTTGAGTGCTATTTAATTTGAAGTCTGTTTTAATCTATTGCACTGAGAAGGAACTGAATATAAAGCAAGTCAGGTAGACTTTGTTCTCTCTCTCTTTACATCTGTATTTTATGACAGGAAACCTATTAATACTTTGAGTGCCAGAGGTGTGTGCAGTACAATACATCGCTCAACCCTCTTGCACTAGAAGGGTTAAATCATCAGAGCTTGTAGGCGCAGTCAGACATGGCCAGTCTGATCTCATCTGTTTTTATTGAAAGGAACAAACTAATTCATTGAAGCTGTAGGTGCAGTGAAATGCTATCTTTAATTTAATTTAAGTTTTTCAAATATCAATCATGTTGGACACATAACTTTCCTAGTACTACCCCCCCTTACATTTCTTCACCTCTCTTCACCCTCTCTCCATATATTTCCCTTTTCAGCCTTCTTTTGCGCTCTTTTACACTCTGCTGCTCTGTGCATCTCACTTCTTCAGTCTCGTCCTTTTACCCCACCTCATTCTTTCCCATGTGTGCAGTGTCTTGCTACCTTCCCCCACCCCAGACAGACACACACTACCACATTATGCCCCCCTAACAAGTAGTTATATATATATGTATTTATTTTTTATAACGCACAGGGTATGGGATTTATTAACACACTGAATGCTAGAGAGCTCTCCAGTGTATATATTTACAAAGCACTATAGGCTTCTCTAGCATTTTTAAAGTTGGACTTTCCATCTCGCACCCAGCAGCCCCAGGGAGTGCGTTTGTGCTTCTCTTCAGAGCTGCATTTTTCTGGGCTAATGTTAAAGCAAGCTCTGTTTACCATGCTACTGAGGTTGCTCCCTGGGGCTGCTTGGAGGGAGGTGGGAAGTCCTGAGGAGGTGTATCGCACGTTGCAGAAGTGCCCGTTTACAAGACTTTATATCTCCACTCTCAGGCTACTAAAAATAAAAAGAATAATATCGCTAACATCACTTTTTAACATACAACCTTTGCTCACATTATTTTTAAGTGAATGTTCCCCTTTAATGTTATTGTACATATACCAGTATATTAAAACGGTCTAAAGGTTTTCAGTTATATATTAATTTTTAAATGCAATAGTTTGAGGAAAAATCCTCTTAAAACAATACCCATTCACGTCACAAATTCCTCTTTCTGTAGTACAAGCTGTAATGCACGACTCTGCAGGATGTTCCCTGTTCTCAGGGTCTCCTCCCTCTCAGCTCTCCCTGGGAGTAGAGGTGCTCACTTCATTCTGTGTATATTTGCAATTTTTTTGCCATAAAATGATTCTTCACAATAACATTTCTTTACAAGTGGTTAAAGCCCCAGGTATATGGCCACCGAATGTCAGTGTCATGGAGACCCACCATCTGCTTCTCTGGGAAGGACTTTTTCCTACAGTTCCTGGGTGGAGTGCTCCATGGGCGGCTGAGGGTCTGCCGAAGCTGTACTCTGCCATCCTCCAATGTATGAAAGGCCCAGCAAAGGGCTCCATTGTCTGCCGAGACTGCAACTTCTGACTACTCCCTGCAACATCCACCCACTTCCCAGTCCTATCACCAGTCTAACTGATGAAAACATCCACTGCAACTGAGAAGCTAGGACTGGAAATTGCTTGGATGGTTCAGGGAGCAGTTTTAAGTTGGAGAGCTTTGCTGCGCTTTTCATACAACTGAGGATGGCAGAGCACAGCTTCAGGGACCCTCAGCCACTAATCCAGCTGTTCCCTGGGGCACACAGAGCCCCTTGTGAACTGGAGGCAAAAGTCCCTCCCAGAGAAGCAGATGGTGGGTGTGCAGGACACTGACATACAGCGGCCATACACCTGGAGCTTTAACCACTTGTGAAGAATTGTTATTATGAAGAATCATGTTATGGCGAAAAAGTTGCAAACCTACACAGAATGAAGGGAGCGAGCTCACTCCCAGGGTGAGGTGGGAGTAGATCCTGAGAACAGGGGATCACCTGCAGAGTCGTGCAGTACAGTTTGTACCGCAAAAAGAGGAATTTGTGACTTCAAGGGATATTATTTAAAAGTTTAATCTCTTATATGATTGCATTTTTAAAAGAAAATAATTAAACTTATAGACAGCTTTGATATATACGTACAATAACATTAATTGTGTAGAGGGTGAAAGTTCCACTTTAAGGGACAAGATGCCCTTTATCTGCAGTATAGGAGATGAACTTGGCTATTCTCGCTTATATTCCTATATTGTGGAAAACAGCTTCAACAAAATAGATATTGTCAATTCATAGAAGCTAAGTACTTTTTTAGTTTGTTTTATAAATGGTAGTGACATTTATGGTACAGATTGTCCTAAGACCAAAGTATTCTAATGGCAGTGACATGTTTATGGGTATGTCCCTCCTAGGAACTAAGTGCACTAATGGCAGTGACATGTTTATGGGTCAGTCCTTCCTAGGAACTAAGTGCACTAATGGCAGTGACATGTTTATGGGTATGTCCCTCCTAGGAACTAAGTGTACTAATGGCAGTGACAGGTTTATGGGTATTTCCCTCCTAGGAACTAAATGTACTAATGGCAATGACATGTTTATGGGTATGTCCCTCCTAGGAACTAATTGTACTAATGGCAGTGACTTGTTTATGGGTCAGTCCCTCCTAGGAACTAAGTGTACTAATGGCAGTGACATGTTTATGGGTCAGTCCTTCCTAGGAACTAAGTGTACTAATGGCAGTGACATGTTTATGGGTATGTCCCTCCTAGGAACTAAGTGTACTAATGGCAGTGACATGTTTATGGGTATGTATGTCCCTCCTAGGAACTAAGTGTATTAATTGTAATGATATCCTAGGCTTCTTAAAACATTTTTGGTTGGTATCTCCTTTGCACCAGCTTATACTAATGTTGGCAGTGTGTTTAACCCTTTAAGTGCCATAGGGGTATCATACCCCCTGGTACTCAAAGGGTTAAGAGTCAGTTCCTGTCTAGTATGAAGGCATTCTACCTATGGTGACACTTTTGGGCCAGGCCAAAGTGTACTAATGGCAAAATGCCAGTGATATGTGTAAGGGTCAGCTTCCTAAGAAAAATGTTTGTTAGATTTCTTTTGTTTTTTTACATTGTAAGTATTACTAAGTTGTATGGTTTATCCCCCTGAGTAAAACATTGGTACTTCCACTGCTGAGAGGTGTTTTATTCAAATGTCATTACAGTTCAAACTTGAAATGTTTAGATGAAATATCATAGTGGCTTGAAACTGTACAGTGGTGCTGTTGCTACACCATCCTATGGAGATTTATGGTCAACTGACCAGAGCTGTCCATAGAGCTGTGTAGCAACAGTGCCACTGTACGATTTCAGGCCACTGTGATATTTCATCTAAGCAATTCAACTTTGAGCTGTAATAACTTTTGAATAAAACACCTTTCAGCAATGGGAGTACCCTTGTTTTACTCGGGGTAAACCCTACAACATATATTTTTTATTTATTTAGATTTTAAGTATTCTTATTCCTTTAATAAAAGTGATGTGTTAATGTTATACATTCACATGAATGCACAGTGTTGTCTGGGTGCAGGAAAACCAGTATTTTTCAGTGGAGAAGTCCTATGGTGCATGAAACAGCTGCATCTGACAAAGCCAGTATATATACAGTATATAGTAAATTGGTGTATATATATATATGCTAATACAGAAAAGGGATTTTTACGATTGCCCACCCGTGGCCAGGACTTTTATTTAAAACATAATTACTAACATATACACTAGTATACTGCATATATTTAAACCCTGACTTAGTCAGGGGTTTAAATGTATAATGTTGACTGGGTTTTAGTCCTCAGAAAGCAAAAAGAGCCACTTTTCTAAGTTTGGCAGAGTGCTGAGCAACACATTGCTTGCCCCTCTGGCCCTCATGTGATTAAGCATACATGACCCCATGTTTTTGTTTAGTTGATGTTGTTCGTTTGACTCCTTGAGTGCATCAAATACCTTCGACTTGTTTGACACTCCATTCTGCAGGAAGGTGTTCCTGTGCACTTTTCTGTATTAACTCCTTGGAGGTAGAGATGTCTCCTGTAGACATCTCTAAAATTAAAGGGGTTAATCAGGAGAAGTCTAATAAGTTTGGTGTTTTGGTTTACCTCTTGAGAACCAATTGACAAGTGTGATAATGGCTGCTCCCTTAGAGCTTATGTAAGGCTAAGACTGGATTCTTGGCAACAGAGAAAAAAATAATCTAGCATGGCGTCCTTGGTATTTAATTGCATATGTCCCCAGGTGTGTTCATTTTTAGATGTTGTCCCTTTGAAACTGAATGCCATAAATCGCTTTAAATTGTAAGAAACACTAGTCTAAAAGTAATTGATGTTCAAAAATTTAATGTTGGCAATACTCCTCTGGACAATTTGTACTCTGATTGCACTTGGTCAGTTTAGAGCGTGTGTAATGAACTATGTTTTTTTAAATCTGTACATATATGGGCTATGTTTAGTAAAGAAATCAGGAACATTCTTGCTATTCTTTGTATTGTTATAGGAAGGAAATTTGGGGTGGGGCATAATTGGGGCGGAGCATAGTTGAGGCGGAGCACAGGGGCCCCTTATTAGCGGTTGCAGGGGGCCCCCTGTATTTTGTGTTACGCTTCTGTGAGTGAATAAAGTAAAAATAAGCCAAATACGTGTTTTTTATTTGTTTGTTTGTTTGTTTGTTTTTTTGAGGGGGGAGGAGTTGGTGGTGTGTGTGTGTCTGTTTTTTGTTTTTGTTTTTTTTTTGGTGGTGATGTGTGTTTGTAGGAACATGTGACAAGTAAGGCGGGTAGTGGGGCTGGGCTTAATACTGGGAGCTGCCAACTCCCTGCAGTGATTTTCATAGGATACTACTGTGAAAATCACGCCCCTTGTATCCGCCCAGGGGTGTGTGCGGCCAGAGACGAAGAATCTGGCACCCTGCCAGCCTTTTCCCTTTAGTAAGTTATAGGCCGTGTCTGTATTTGTGGGAGGGGGCCGGTAGCACTACAGATACCGGCCCAAAACCTTTCATCAGGGCTTGATTGAGTTAGACTACATCAGACCAGTCTTCTCGGTCTGCATAGAGCACAGACGTGCATATCAAATGCATCCGTACTGCTCGTCAAAACGATCCTCTGCTAAGCAGTACCCATCCATCAACTTCCGGATTATAAATTGTATCGCAAGTATAATACACCACAATGACCCGTCAGACCAAAATTCCCCCAAACTACCGCCACTTTAAACTCTACTCGCCATCTCCATAAATATCCCATCACTACTCTCATAGCCAGGTCCTGCTCCATTTTTTAGATCCGCATCATTGGTAAAAGTACTTTCATCCCATACGGCCCCCTTTAAGATAACACCGGAATGCCATACTTCAAATCAAAGTACTAATAAATGTCTACATATTGCAAACAAACAACTGCAAAACTACTCACACGCATGCTTCTCCAACATCACTAGACGACCACAGTATCGGTCACGCCCACCGCCAGCTCATCACAGGACAGAGCCGGCTCCCTGTCAGTCAGTCACGCGTCAGAGGCACTCAAACACAATCACACGGGCATTTCAAACTAAATGGGGGCAGAGGAAAGGTACAGCACAAAAGAAGCAGTCAGAAGACTTCCCTACCCGTTTTTACCGAAGCAAGTCCGCTACTATTGTAAATCTTATACTGTTACCATGTCAATATGGATACAATTCACACGTCAATCAAATAATTAAACATCCGACCATAATACTTGCTGGTTACATTAAATTACACAGGTCCGATATCTGTGAACAGGGGTGGCAGGAGAGAGAATCAAATAGTAATATACTTCAAATATGCCATACCTATGTATGTGACTGATTCAACCAGGTCACACAAGAACCACATGATAAAAGCTTTAGTTTAAGCATTCAGTTCCAACGTCACAGATAAAGAACACTCACATTGGTACTAGTCTACCTATGCCTGATACTTTTCTGTGCTTGTAATACTTAGGCATATGGTCATCACTATCATGCAATTTACTATTTCACAATATTACATGAGAATTGCACACTTAAATGATTATCATTAAACTCATAATAACAATACTAAAAGCACGTTTGTATCGTAAGCCGTCATACTAGTTGCAGGCAAGCCATGCACCCGTCCCATAATCGTTTCAAACCCGCCCACTTATTCTCAATGCATTTCCCCTCCGCATCTGTCACCAGAGGGTCTAACCTGCAGGTTCTACTGCCTAGACTCAGGATAGCCACAGTATTTCAGTTGACTTGCCGCTTCAATCCATTATCTATCATGTAGATCACGTTATCTTCCTCAGAATAAGTCTGTGCTCAAAGCAATTCTGGCTCTAAGGGATAACGAAGAATCATGGGAATGGTAGTTCAACCCATCCCATGCCACCTCTCCCGCTCATCACTTTCTTTCTCCTAAGCACCATGCCACACCATCCCCCCACAATGGACTACAAACATGTTAAGACTAAAGACATAAGGCTATAAATGCTGTTCCACTTCCCAACACACAAGTTTATCTAAATATATGTCACACTTCATGATCCAGTGACTCCCCAGGTCAGAACCAGTTGTCTATCTCTGCACACTCGCTACAGTCTGTATACTCATAGTAACGTCCCTTTCCATCTATCTCCATCTTTTATTAGTTACCCGCTCCAAACATTACATCAGTCCTTTCATACTACCAAAGCTGCTCCACCAGGAGACGTATTATCTAACTTATCACTTCAATACCATTATGTATACAGGCCCATATCATTATCTAAGCAATTCCTACCATGCCATACTAACGAACACTCTAATCCATGGCCTCCCACTCCCATCATCCTCTCCCTAATCAACCTCCCCCCTCCCTAGTCTACTAACAGTTCTGTTGGGAATCACCATTACTGTACTAACGGGACTACAGCAACAACAAACCTTATTAACATAGAGTCAAGTTCACACATGTATGCAGAAGCGTTATGCTCATCTTCCCCCTTGGATCAAATGTTCAAGTTTACTTTTTAACCCTTTCAGATTTTCAACCTCACCCTTTGCGCCTCAAATTATTGACCCATCTTCCCGCATCATAGCTCCCACAATAGCTCTTTCAGCCAGTAACCGCAGCTTTTAAATTCGACACGACTAGAAAAGACAATAAGTATACACTCACACAAGCAACAGAGTTTAATTAATGATCATACACAGATAAGCAGACTGTGGATCGATCCCGTGCTCTTAACAAGTACTGTCCAATGTAACGAGACATATTTAATGGATCAATTCACTCTGATCTGTGGCACAATTTCCTCCTCCCACATATTCCCCCCCAGTAGTCAGCGTTTAAAAGATATAGTGCACAGCTCTCATCCCACCCCACTTAAGACATGCTCATAACAATCACGATATAATTGTCACTCAGTCTCCCAACAGTCACTCCAGCAAGTCCAGATTTCTATAGTAATTACACTCCGGTGTATCAATAAAGTCTCAGTTATAAGATGCACAAACCGACACAATAACAATAATTATATCTCCCGTTATATTCTAAGACGCATATTGTTCACAAATCATTGTCACTATAAGTCATTTCACTCCAACCAATCATTTTTATTTTCTAACTTGTTAACACATTTTCCCCCTCCACCCTGGTATTTTAGCTTCAAGGCCCATTCCATAACAACCTCCTCATTTAAAGAAGCACTCTATCAAATTCAAGATTTACTGATTCCTTCACCAAATATCTGGCAAGTGTTATTCCTTCATTTCCTTCTCCATCCCTCCCCTTCACATCATCTCTTTACCCCCCACACCCAATACGCACTTTCTGAAGCCTTAAATAGAAACTTATAATTCTTGCATCCCCTATACCCATTCTACTTCACCTAAACAGCCAAATTATACACACTTGCTTTACCCCACTGCAAGGGCCGAAGGTTTTAACGAAACTACGCCCAAGCAGGGGCACAAGGTCTCTCAAATTCAACTCACATGAACACCAGGACCAGGTCCTACCACATCACCTTACACTAAGGCAGGGGCCGAAGGTTACTCCATCCACCACTTGGGCTAAAAAAAACTACCACGCACAACGCCGCCACATAAGGGGCCAAGTCTAATTGAGAACCATAAGGGTGTTCCGACTCATCCCACACCAACTTAAAGGGGTAGCGGATTTCCAAACCCCAGGGTTCACAATGTACCTAACTCTCATTGGTCTCATTACCTTTCTCATCCCCCCCAACTACAGTTTTTCTAATAAAACCATTCTTCACCATCACTTAAAGCTTCCCCCCAGCTAGGTACTAATTATAATTCTTCCTGCTAAAAGAACCTCCCACCATAGTTCCATCCAGCTTTAACAAACTCCTTTCACTGTTTCAATCGCTTAACATTCCAGACGCATCAGATAAAACCACAGGTCCATCCATCTCAATAGAATACCTATGCTTCATAACTGACTCCACCCTTCAAGAGATTAGTCTTCCTGCCACTATACAAACCGCATTCAGTTTCTCATCCATCACTCTACCAAATCATTAACTAAACTTGAACTCCAATCACTAATAGGTCACCTAAATTTTGCATAAAAGCTATCCCACAGGGCAGATCATTCATCTCACACCAACTCAACATTCTCAAACAGATCCTCTAGGCTCACACCAACATTTGCATCGACCAGTCCAATTTAGCCGACCTAAAAAAGTGGTCCTATTTTATATACTTACAGCTCAAATCTCCAGACTCTTCACACAACACAGTATTCCTGGTGGCAACCAGTCTAGCCCTTTTCCTTTTTGTCTTTTGAAGACTAGGAGAATTCTTAGCTCATCTTTTTCATCTAAATTCCACTCACAGAAAAACTCATACACTAATCAAAACCTCTTAGTATTCTACCTATCCATTTCTAACCGATCAAATCCAAGAACTACTGCTATATACCCATATGTCCAACTCAGGACCAATTTTGTCCTTACACTACACTCTTACACCTTCCCAACAATCAAAACACAAACCAAATCAGAGTCCTCTACTTCTAACAAAATCAAGCCCTCTTACTATAGCATCATTCAGCAAACACTTACGCTACTTCCTCAAACATCAGGTTATAACACCTTACTCTACTCAGACCACTCTTCCAGAATTGGAACCGCAACAGCGGCTTCCTAGAATTAAGTACCTCTATACATCATTCAAACTAGGCCATTGGAATCATCCTGTTTCACCAAATACATACCAAAACCCATCACACAAAATACACTCAACACTCTTGTGTCTCTTCACTAATTGTCATCTTTACACAAATCAATAAAGAATTGTATAAATATCTTTTGGCCTGTAATTGGCTTGCCTCGTTGTACTTTCCGCCAGGCTTTGTAAGC